>VWZK01014232.1:0-112362 GCA_013396935.1 Baryphthengus martii | reverse complement strand
ACACGGGCTGTACGGTGAACCCCGCGGTGAATTGCAACGGTTCTGGCAAAACACGTTCTCGGTGAAATGACGGTGCGGTGCGAGGCCGGGTGAGGCGACCGGCAGACCAGCGGGGTCCCGCTGGCACGGCCCGCGCCCAGTCTGCCTGCACTGCGGGCCGCAGGGGCGACTCTGCTGCCCCCGGAGGGTGGCGGGGAGGGGGACACCTTCCAGGCTGGCACTCTGTGGGCTGGGTGCCCCGGGGACCAGCCAGGAGAAGATCCGTCGGTCTGAGTCACCCGGGTCGGAGTGGCTCGGGTTGCAGGACAACGAACATCACCTCTCCGGAGGGAACACCTTCCTCCACCACCTCCTCCTTCTCCTAGCCCTGTGTGCCCCAAATGCCCCAGAGCTGGGAACAGGTCCGATTGTTAATGAAACGTGAGGTGAGTAGGGAAAGGGAGGCTCCGCAGTCATAGTTCTCACTACCACCTAACGGTCTCTAAACTACTCCGTGCCTGCAGAGCTGCCCACCCTTGCTCCCAGGGCCCCTCCAACCATGGCCACACACCTACTGCTTGGGAAGTTCTCCCCGGAAAAGGACATTGTTACACTTGGTGAGGAATGGTGGTGCCTGTGAGATGCGTCTGGGCAGTACAGCAAGTGGCAAAACTCGGCGAGCAGTAACAAAGTCAATCTTTCTTTTTACCCACTTTCCATTCTTCTGGGGAGTAGCAATGATGCCAGCTAAAGGGCATCAGCTTGGGGTTCTTCAGGTGACCATATCGAGGATCTCCATCTATGGCATTACAAGCTCATCACCATTAGCCATTTCGTCACCCAGGGGTAGATTTTTCTTCTTTGTGAAAACTTGATGTAAAACAAGTAATACAATGATGCTCTTGCTCCTCACAGGAGTCTTGGTGAGAGCGACGTCAAAACTTGGTCCCTTTGTTAAGATGCTGGGATTTCATTAGAATTTCTTATTTTAGATTTTTAAATCTGTGCAGAATACAGATGTACAAGGTACAGATGTAGAGAAATCTATACAAAATACCAAATGGGAAATGAAGTGAGGACAAATGATACCATGTATGGTATATAACTGGTATGATTAAAATCTGAGTTTTTAATAGAGTAAATCATACTGCTTGCAGACAACAATAAAAAAGAATGAATTGAGGCGGGAGGAAATTAGAGAGTGAAGACAAAAATCCTCAGTAAAAGATGCTTGTCTGGTAGGCAACATCCAACTCTTCCCATAGCCAGGAATACCTGTCGCATGAGGTTCCCTTCAGTTTTCGTTGCCGTCCAGTCAACATCTTGGCATCGCTGAAATTCATGGCTGTTCATTCGAGCAGGGACATCGGGGGAGGCCTATCGGCAGTGCTGTGCAGCCTCCCATGGGGAAAGGTGCCAGGCAGGCACTGGAGGGCTCACCCTGCCGCACAGTTCTCCTCTGTCCGCCCGTCCTCTCCCTTCTCCCCCTGCCCACGGCCATGTGGCACAGGCGGGCAGGCAGCCGGCGGGAGCAAGGGCTCTGTTTGCGTCGCGGACCCCGACCAAGAAAGAGGCGCGCAGTCACTCTTGAGCAAACCCGTGCCACAAAGCAGCAATTGCCCAATCCTAAAATCAGCCGGCAGGCGAGACCGCCGCCGATTGCATAGAAGGGATGTTGTCCGAGGAAAAAATACCTGTTGCTTTCAGAAAGCGGCAGCCCCTGCACCCAGAGCCCCTCAGCCCAGCAGTTGCCTGATACCGACAGCTGTGGTTGTCTCCTCAACTTTGGGGTGTGATCCAGCGTCCCAGCGGAGCAGGCGAGGAGGCAGAGGCAGCTTTTCTCCCTGGCATGCCGTGGTTCCCATGAGAAAACTCAATTGCGCATTGCCCAGCAAAACCACAAAAATGTTCACAGCGCTGCCTCCTCTCCTCCCACTCAAAATGTTTTTGCATACGCCTCTAGGCACTACAATCATGGTAATTAAAGCAGTAAAATATTATTAGTATCACACTTCTATAGACTTTTCGTTCTAAATGCTTTATATACCATGCAGCCAGTGCAACAGAAATGCAGCCGCTCCTATGGAGAAAAGGAGCAGGGGTGGTGCACGTCAAGATGGGAAGTCACATTTTCCATCGGGACTGCTCAGTGCAAATCCCTTGTCCTGCAAGAAGCTCCCAGGACACATCTGAGGTCCACCAAGAGCGATCCTGTGCTGGGACTTGGGCAGAGAGCCTGCACAGCTGGCACCACGCGTGCCTATCCTGGAGCAGCTAATATCCCTGCTTTGGGAGCAGTCAGATGGATTTGCAGAGATGCTCCCAACACTTTGCCATGCTGCCAGTGGCCACCAGCAAAGGAGGTGTAGCTCAGCCCTGTCCTAGGCTGTTGAATGTACCAGGGCAGGTGTAGGAGAGGGCTGTGCAGACTGTAGCCCACTCTGTGGCATGGGCAAGGGCGGAGTATCTGCTCTAGTCTGGCATCTTGTGCTGGGAAGAGGAGTAGAACAAACGTGCTCTGCTGTCTCCCTTCACCAACAGAGCTGAGAACACTGGGCAAAAAGCCAGAGACAGCCGATGAGACAAATTGAGACTTCCCCAGCGAAAAGCAGCAAAATGTTTTTACAGTGTTTTTAGCACTGTCCTAGCATTCAAATTCAAATACTTTCCTGCCCAGTTACTGTTTCTGCTTACATCCCACAGAGGACAAACCAGTGCTGAGTTTGATCACTCTCCCAAATGTCCTGACATCTGGCGGTAAAAGTCTCCTTCAGAACAAGTTGCTCAGAGAGGTTGTAGATGCCTCAACACCGGATGTGTTCAAGACCAGGTTGGATGGGGATTTGGGCAACCTGGATGGGCAACCCTCCTTGCCCACAGCAGAGGGGTTGGAACTAGATGATCTTTAAGGTCCCTTCCAACTCAAACCATTCTATGATTCTATGGGAAGAGTGGGATGGAGAGAATTCTGGTAACTTTATAGCTGTTTTCATGCTTTTGTATTTTGATTTTGAAATGTTTGTAGTGTACTGAGAGTGGGTAAGTGGAAGCAAGAAATCGTAACACTAAATGTAAATAAATCAGGTGGATCCAGTGATAGGAAGAAGTTCTTTTCTGTGAGGGTGGTGGAACACTGAACAGGTTGCCCAGGGAGTTGGTGGAGGCACCAACCCCAGAGGCATTCGAGGTCAGACTTGATGAAGCTCTGAGCGACCTGATCTAGTTGAGGATGTCCCTGCTTTCTTCAGGGGGATTGGACTAGATGAGCTTTAGAGGTCCCTTCCAACCCAAGGCAATCTATGAGTCTACGGAAGTAGCACAACTTCAGCTCAGAAGACAACCTCTATTTCAGACCTCCTTTTTTTTCCCCAAAATGTTTGCAAGCTAGGGAATAAAGGCATAATTTGAAGATCCTTAACTAGCATGAGGTCTATCTAGTCTGATCTTCATGACACAAGCCCTACAGAGCGCTAAAAAGCTTGCGATGAACATTCACTGTAATGCACAAAAAGCACATACTCCCTTGCACCAAATAAACCCACCCAGCTTTCTACATATACTTTTTCTACCACTGTGCTAAGATACCTGGGTGGATATTATTAAAGTTCTAACAAATTCCATGAAGCGTTTGGGTTCCTCAAGACCTCCAAAGAATGAAAAACAGGTTCCTCCGTGGCACGTGCACATTTCCAGGCAGACACGTTCTGCCGCTCCTCAGGGGCTCCCCGTAGCCACTGCTGTTGAAGCACTCCTGCCCAGCAGGCTCTGCGAGAGAGAGAACACGCACTGCCATAGAAGATTTGTGAGACTGAGCGGTGCAGGGTGTGGGGTGGTAAAGCACAGGGTTAGGAAGGGCTAAGTGATAGGTGTGCTGTCACCTCATGGAGCCAGAAACATTTCGGCAGAAGTGGCTCCTTCCTTTCCTGCTCAGTACACAGACCTTTCCACTGGAGTCTGACTCTTACGTTCTGGCTGATTGAAAAAAAAAAAGATTGGAATCACACATGGTATAGGGACACTTTCATAATAGAGAGAAGAAATCTGCAGATGATCAGTTCTCTATTTCCTCAGACTCTCCAGATTGCAAGATTGACGAGGAATCTGAGTAGGATACGAGTGCCACAGAATCAAAGAGAAAGAAAAAAAATAAATCGGCAGTGAGCAATTATACTCAAGGAGACAAGACGGCAAGTCAGACCCAGAGGCAGCTCCAAGACTGCCAACACAGCAGCTGGTACAGCTCCCTGAGGAGCTCCATGCAGAATGTCTCCATGGTCGGTCCCCAGCCTCCCCGACTGCCACCAGAGGAGCGGAGGAGGACGAGTGGAGCGCAGGGGTGTAGGTGCCACCTCTCCCCAGTTTGCCTCCTTCCAGAAGGTCACAGCTGCTAGCTGGGTCGTAACACACGCAGAAGTACAGCTGAAAATGCGTGTTGAAACACATTTCACAGGAAGGCTATTAATGCCTGTGAAGAAAACACTCAAATTGTTAACTGTTAATGGAGAAGAGAAAAATGCATTGCATAAACACAATTTTACTAGCTGTCATTGAGGAGGCTGCAGGGTCTGGTGGCTGGACTCTGTAGCTGGGACCAGGAATGGCTGCACTCCCTTTCTAGTTCTCCTGACGTTGAACAAGTTATTTCACCTCACAGCACCTCAGTTTCCCCACCTGGAAATCAAGATAATGATTTGACTTCTTCCTCAGTGAAGCAATTCTAAATCTGTTGATGAAGAGTGCTGGGTCAGAAGCAAAGATCATTATTTAGCATCATAAATATTCATACCATTGTGCAACAGGCAGCACTCACGGAACAGGCGACAGCACCTGTGAGAGACCATGCCCCAGAAAGTTTACAGTCTCTAAACCACTACACATTCATCCAATGCAATGAAGAACAAGTATGGAGTGGGATGTATTTTTGGCAGCTACAACACCTGACGGAATGCAGGGTTGGGAACAGAGTTTTGAAGGAGTGTTTGTGCTTCATGCACGGAAATCAGAAAGTAGCTTCAAATGAAAAAGACAGTACTGTCTCCTCTCCCCCTACCAAAAAAAAACCAAAACAAAAAAAACAACCAACCAAACAAAAAAAACAAAGCTCTACGGGACATGGTGGAGCACAGCTTCCAGAAATAAAGGACTTTTAAACTTGACAGGACAGTGAAAACCAGCAGAACAGGGCCAGGGCTGAACAGCAGAGAAAATTATCTCATCAGCATGGCAAGAGATATCTTTATATTGATTTTCAAATGAATAGATTTTATAGCCAGGAGCAACTGTTTAAAATCTTCATAGTCTCACCTCTTGTACCCCGAAGATCAAAGAATTTAATCCAGTCATTTGAATTCGATTAGTCCTATGTAACTAAGCGTGCTAATTATAATCAGTTGGAGGATACAGATTCATCACAGACACAGATCTATGCAAGCATATGGTTCATAAAACAAGACTTTGCTAACGTTTCTCAGTCTTTTTCAAAGCAGGTAAGAACCTGGAAATTACTCCATTTTAGAATTGCACCCATGTGGTATTTTAGTTGTGTCCATTTCCATCCCTCAGGAAACAGAGGTCCTGCTCCCATCCCGGCTTGAGGCACGCACCTTCTATAGCTGGAGGTGGGGAAGGGCTGCACGTGCACCACCACACCATTTCTTGCAAGGGCCAGAAGGTACTGGTGCTCACTCCACCCCAGTGTCACCTAAGCACTCGGGAAGAGCTGGGCAAAAACATCTGTTAGCTGGGGAATGTGATGAAACATGGTGCCCTGGAGGAACTGAATGTCTTCACAGGTTCAGTCTGTGTCTGACAAAGAGCTTCATCTGAAAAGCACGGGGAGGAGGAACAAATGCTGAGATGTCAAAATATCCCATTTCAAAATTTTCAAAAGAGCAAGGCTGAACTTTTTGCTTTGAAACAGCCTGTTTCTAATAGAAAACACCCAAAAACATTAAAAAAAAAAAAAGAATTGGGGGAAAAATTACTTTGGAGAGCTCAGCACGCCAAATATTGTGATTATGACAGAATCATCATCTTGGCTCAGACTCCCTGCTTGGGTCAAATAAAAAAAAATACAAGCATGGCAATAGTGCTTGTGGTTTGGGACACAATTTTACTTCTGTGCCTTTCAGCCATGAAACTAAAAAGGCTTTTCTTTGCCCAGTGCTAATGAAAATACAGGGTGGGGGAAAAGTGAGAAAATACACTTAACTGCAAGCATATCTAGCAGCAGTTTGCTAGGATGAAGCTTGTACGAGACGTCTACGAAGGGATGGGAAAGCATTAAAGGACTTGCACCCCTTCCCATGTGGTTACCACCATCAGTAGCTGACAGTTGCCACCCCTCCCATGCCAGCCCTGGCCCTCATCCCAACCAAAGCAACCCAACAGCCGCAACACTGCAAACCAGGCATCAGTGGAGGCTGCAAACCCCAAAAGCTCAGGAGTGAAACAAGAAGGAGCATAAAACCATCCCCGACTCCCCGAGTATTGCCGAGGCACCACTCAGGACCCTGCTTTAGAGCAAAACTGCTTAATTATTTAATTCTCAGTCTGTAAAAGTAGCTGGAGCCAGGAAGGGATGACAGGAGCCGGAAGATCCGGTGTGAGCGACAGCGCGCGCGGCACTACACCTCCGGAGTGGGAGTTTGGCTTCGAAGCCAGGCACTCAGATCTCATCAGTAGCCCGAGGGGGTTTTCACTTTGTAACTTTAATCTTTCAGTCTGGCTCTCGCCTTGCATGCGTGGGCAAGGAGCAAGCAGTGGTGGGTTAAGCCTCTGATGCCTCTCCTGTTCTTGCTGCTCACCATCCAGTGGACCTGCATTTAGGACACAAGATGAAAACCAAGAGCACGAGGCAACAGTGGGCTGAGGGATCATCCCAGCCTAAGGGCTTTCAGCAGATGAGGAGACAAGGCACCTCACATATCCTGAAGACAAAGCCAGCAACAGAAGCCTCCGTTGTGAAAAGACAAGAGACATGAGCACAAGACATCTGAGTTGAATCTCAGAAAGCAGTGATTCCTTCAGCTCAGCACGCATCAGGCCTCATCCAGGCACTGTATCCTCCGGGAACCTCCAAGGATGCCCCAACAGAAGCCGTCCAGCTCTCCAGGGGTGCCATACTGAGTCTAGTGGTGTTCTCCTGCTTGCCTGGCTCTGCAGAGAGATGCCATCCTTCTTGGGAGAGGACAAAGCAGCTGTGGGGCCTTGATGGGCAGGGCACAGCACAGCACAGCAAGCAAATGCTGCCCACCCACAGCCAGCTTGGTCTTACACACTTCCAGGAATGAGGTGTCCACAACTTCTATAGGCAACCCAAACCATTGCCCCTTGTCCTGTCGCCACAAGGCCTAATAAAAAGTCCCCCTCCAGTTTTTCTGTAGGCCCCCTTCAGGTACTAGAAGGCTGCTCTAAGGTCCCTCCAAAGCTTTGTCTTCTCCAGGTACCTGGAGTATTCTTCTAGTCCTGACGGTGGGGTGGCTTCTTCTTGGCTGGAGAAGAATCATCGTCACCATCAGCTCTCCTCTTTGGGATTGCTGTGGCCCCCCAGGGAAGCATTCCCTGTCCTGACTGGAGGTCGATGGATGTGCCTCCATCTCCTCGGGCTCCTCCTGGGGTTCTTCCTGCTGGCTGGGGATAGGAAGAGGCACCGAGGGAGGGCTGCTGGGACTCCCAGGAACAGTAGCTGATGCAGTGGTGCTGGAGAGGTCATCCTCGTTGGTCTCATCATGGTTGCTGAAGATGGCTGGGCCAGGTGTGGGAGACCCTCCTTGGGAGGCAGTGGAGCTGGGGGCAGTCACGGCTGCCCTCCTAGCCCCTGGCAGCAGGGCCATCTTCCAGGCCCAGCAGACAGCGGGCCTCTGTGCCACAGTGCTGCACAGCGACCTCAATAAGCTGGTGCACAAAGGTCGTCGTGTGGTCTTGGAGGAAGACCTCGAGCTGCTGGACCATAGGATCTTTGTGCAGGCCAAATAGCACGAGGAATGACATGAGAACAGCCTCCACCATCTCTGCCTGCAAACGTTGATGCCCAAGGATACGTAGCAGCTCCTGACGCACCCAGGGCTGGAGGGGCTGGAGAAGGGCTGGCTGGTCCTGGAAAAGGGATGCCCAGGTATTGGGCTGGAGGCCGCTCAGAGGAGCCCTGAGTACCACCTGCACAAGCTGCTGCATCGCTGCTGCACGGCCAGGAGCTCCTCTTGCCGGGTGCTCGACACCCGACGACTCCTCAGGTGGTGTGACAACATGGTCCTGATAGTCACCTTCTGCTCGCACCGAGTGCACAACGGAAAAGATCCTCCTCTTGCAGAGGGGGCACTCAGGCTTGCCCTGCACCCACTGCAGGATGCACGGGTAACAGAATCGGTGGAGACATGGAATCGCATGGCTGGCCTCCTCCCAGCTGTCCAGACAGATGGGACAGCAGTGGTCCAGCTCCATGGGCATGCTCTCCTGTTCCTGCGGTGGGCTGGGGGGAGCTGGGGATGTCAAGCTGCTCCCTTGCACTGCGGCTGCAGCAGTGCCAGTCCCACTAGAAAAGAAAGAGATGGCTGCAGGCTCCGGCACCGAGAGCTGCCACAAGCAACTCCCACGCACAAACACCACCACCAAACACCTCGTTCAACACCTCAAGCCTCATGGACTTGTTCAGCTGGAGTGTGGGCACGAGTAGCTTGGATGTAGCTCGGTGCCCCTTTGTGAGCAGCGAGGGATGCCGGCTCGCAGTCTATCACTGGGGAGTGTCATAATCCATTGCGAGGTGACATCAAAAACCAGCACGTACGACTGGGGCTGCCACAAGGCCACTGGCCACCCCATCCCTCCATCTCCTGTCTCGTGCTCGGACTCAGTATTTCACAGCAGTCACCGGGGCTCTGCAGCTTGGTACAAGCCTCTTCCCACTGACATTTGAAGGTGAAGGGCAAAATCTTGACCTTGTAGGGATCAAAGAGTTATTCACCACTTATTTTGCCATGGTTAAGCAGACATCAGAGTCCACGCTGAAGTCCCTTAAAGACATAAGCTGGTTTTCAAGTGCTCCATGCACTTGCATCTCCTGAGCTCCCAGTGCCTTTATATGGACCTGAGTGTCCAGATAAATTTAAATACTCCATGTCTCAGTTTATCCATTTCTTAATGACAGCTGTGGGCTATTCACATCACAGCATTTTGGGAAGCCACACACTTGCCCAAAGCCTACAGATGATAGCCTGTGGGAGAGGGGAGCGATGATTATTCTCCAGGCCCTTTTTCCAAGTAAGGAGAAGGCTTCTGTGCCTTCCAGCTCCTCTCTTGGCAATGATCTGCGTGTAGGCAGTGGTCATAATCAGGAAGTGCCTCCTCCAATTTACAGCTGGTGGTACCACCTGTGCCTCTCCAATTCCAGCCAAAACAACCACCTCCTCAAACCCACTTGTAAGGAAGGGCAGAGGATCCAGCAATGACAACTCAGAGGGAAAAGCAAGACTTGGGTTTAAGTGCTGACATTTTCCCTAGACATGTACCACTGCTTATCAGTAGAGTGTTTTCCTCCTTCTTGCAAAAACAATTGCAATATCTGCTAAGAAAACCCCGCCATACCGCAACAGCCAGCAACTGAAAAGTGATAAGGCAGACATAGGACAACAAGAAAAGGTTAAGACATTCAGATTCACTGGGCCAACAAGGGACCAACGTAGGTGACTGTGTGACAGCTGGAATGGAAGAAAGTCCATTACTCATCACTTCAAGTCTGTGAAGGATTTTCTTTCTGGAGAGAAAACAGCAAGTTAGCAACTGCTGATGAGGCAGGGAACATTTCTGCACAATCGAGATAGAGCTGTGTATATGGGAGTATGTACATATACATAGCTCATTGGTGTTATCCTTTTGCCTCCTGCACTGGTTTTTGACTGTCAAGTCCTCCCTAGCCTTTCACATCCTTATAGTTGAAACTATCTTGCTTATTTGTGAAACATCTCAAGAAGGAGTTCTAGATTAGCAGTCACTGTTTTAATCTACATTAGACCTTGAATGGAGCTCTTTACTTCAGGAACTAGAAAACTGAGGTAATTTTAAATTAAATTACAGCTCTGAACAGCCAAAACTAATACCAGAAAGGGAAGTCTTGCTGTTTCCATCAATGCAACCAACAGCAGGGCTTCTCTGACTTCCATGTTATGAGACAGTTTGGACAAAAAGAACAGAGGCCAGTACTTTATAAGCTGGCATTCATTCTGAGTGGCTTCATTTATCCAGATACACGCCCCATGTGCGGCATAGACTATAGTCCTGCTCTGGTCCTCCTCACAAAACTTGGTTTGGCTTCTCTGGAGTATATGGGCCGAGATGCACTGACTTTCAGATTTACTAAATGCCTGCATTTCCAGTTAATCTGGAGCTGTGGGTGCCAAAACCTCAAGAGAATCACTCTCATGGCAAATATCATTTCAGCCTTTCTAATGGCACTGGAAAAGTAATCTTTTAAGAAGACTTAAAGGCACTGTAAAACCTATATACAGAAAAACCAATAGGATCAGAATGAAAGCCAACAGTTTCTGATATCATCCTTTCATCTGTGTTTTCTCCTTTCCACTGGCTATTTCTTTTCACCACTTTTCATAGCCTCAAAAGTTATTTTGAATGACCTGCTTGCTGCAGATTTCCTGAAGAGGCCCAGCCAGCTACTCCTCTTTGAGAAAGTACCTTGCTGCTTGCCTGGTCCTACAATTACTTGCGTATGAACCTAAAGTGGGAAGTTTCTCATCTTCCACTTAGATTATTTTTTTTTTTGGATGATGAAAGCAGAAACAATTCAGCTATATAGCTCCATAACGCTTTTGATCTGCAGCTTTCCCAGTTCAGCACCATGGTGACATGGCAGCACAGAGAAAAGCCACCGCACAATAACGAAGACACATGCACTCTTGCAGTTCAGAGAGTGCTCTTCACATGGAAAAACATCTGTCTAAAGGTATAAAGCGAGTATCTCACTGTCTATTAAGGCAGTCCTGCCACAAAGCCTACAAGTCACTCTCCTTAGGAAAGGGGAATTTTATTTTGTTCGCTGAACTCAGTATCTGTTCATCAAACCGATCCCCACCATCTACACCTGCTGAATCCACACAGCATATTCCCACTTCTATAACTGGGGTTGTCTTCTCAACAAGATCCAACACAACAGGGTTCTGACTCATGCTTGGGGTATCCTGGTGCTACTGACGCACAAATAAGACACAGCTTTTTGTCCTCTAATCCAACTCACGTCTTTGTGTCAAAGCAAACCCCTGTGAGACAGCTGGAATCATGCATCACATCACTGGCTCTGACAGCTGTGACAAGTCTCATGGCCATCCCTACTGGTTCTAGAGTAAGAAGTCCCACCGGTTTCTTATTCTAGCTGCAAAAGCAGAAAAGACATGGTCACTTTTGAGTAATATGTGGATAGCTGCAAGGTTCACTCCAATAATCACTGTACAGGCCTCTTGTTTTCCAAATTAGCTGCCAGCTTTTCAAAGACAGAACAATAGATGATCTTCTTAAAGTGCTGATCCAGCTTAAGATGATGATTACTAGAAAGGCTGAGAGCTTCATCTCTTACCTAACGTTTCCTGTAGTGAAACCCTGTTTTGAGACACTTCGATCTTGCAAAACTTTTGGATTAGAATTTTCTATGCTGAGTTGATTTTTAAAATCAATACATTTATGTACCTGTTTTCAGGAGTCTTACATCAGCATCCTCACTATGTAAGACATTAAAATTGCTCACTAGACCCACTACCTGCACAAGGAGGGGTAAGTAGGTCTGGTGTTACTTCACAAGAAACAGAGAGCTAGATGTGTTACATGATCAGATGTTTTTGACAACGGATTAAATTTTTGTGGGAATGATCAATTTTGGTAATTCCATAAGCCTTTTCTACATTGACATTTACTTTTAGCATTGGCAAGACATAGCTCATTAAGTCAACATACATGAAAGGTATTTCACAATAAATTAGCATCACAGTTCATTACAATGTGTGGAATCCTGCAACCTTCTGAAAGCAGGACACATTTAATTTTACATGGAAGGATGTTTTCAAGGACATTATTGACCCTTCACATGTACTGCTAAAGGGAAGATCAGATGGCAAATCCTACAAAGTGGTGGGGAATAAGGAAAAAGCTGAAAGCCCAAGGGTTGCTGCTAGCTGTCTCCTCTTACATTTCACAGTGAAGCGGTTTAGGCTCTAGATCAACCACTACAAGATTCTAGAAGAGGATCTCACCAACCATGCTTGGTGAGCCCTGCTTGCTCCTCATGACATTAACCGAGGACCAGGGTCTGGGGTTCCCTGTTGGCCCTTGTATGGCTAGTAGCAATATCTAGCTCTGAGGGATGTCACCAAAACCACTGCGTGCATTTCTAACTTCATGACTTACAGTGATTTGGGTTTCTTTTCTTTTTTTTCCTTTGTCTTTTCTCCAACAGGAACTGGTTAGAGGGAGAATGAAGTGACTGTGGGGAAGGAAGGGGAAAAAGGTGTGAAAATGGGAACCTGAAAAAAGGTGAAAAAAAAGAGTAGCAATGAGAAGTCATTAGAAATCTCTTTAACAGCGAGAACGTTTAAGGTTTGTAGAACAATTCCTCTCTGTGCCACAAGCAAAGTCACTGAACTACACTATTATTCCTCAGCTAAAAGCCAATTTAGTAATACAGATTTCAACCATGTAAGCCATGAAAATTAATTGGGTTTCCCCCCCATTTTTGGCACAAAACACTAGCAAAACCGACACCTTTTCCTATTATTTGAATTTACTTTTATTTGTGCTGTAAGTAATTTCTGACCTCCAATACACAGTCCAAAACCAGTGACTGAAACAGAAAATGAGACTTTCTTACGGTTGATGGTCACATACGACCCCTTGCCTAGTGCTTTCCTTCAGTTCCTTCTCTCAGCCAACAGGGAACAAAATGTCTGAGAAATCTGACTACAGTGTTCCAGGGAAAAGAAACTAAAAGGATTTCAGCATTACAGTGGCATAAGAAATAAATATGGAAAAAAAAAAAAATTAAAGGCCAGCCTAGCACTTAACCACAGATCCCAGCAGTAGTTCCAGGCAGGATTTATTATAGTAATAAAAATATCTAGGGGATACAGATATCCTAACTCTAGAGAAGTAGCAGCACAGGTAGAGCCAAGTTGTATGGGCACGGTGTCACCTCCTACCTGCCTGCCCAGATCGCTCTCGGCACAGAGCGGGTTCTGTGGCATCACAAATGGGCAATTCTGGTAGCAGAAGACTTGGGAGCAGATGAAAGCTTGGGTCCACCATCCCCCAACATACCTGCTGGAGAAGCTGAGCTAGTACAGGGGTGGGGAAATTAACTGTGCTAGATAAAGGAGTGGTATTAAAATCTGTTTGCCTGGAGCAGTAAAGAAACCAAGAGAAAGAATAGTAATTCTGTAAGGGTTACAGTTGTATGCCACTCCTTTTGGAGGGTGAGTCGTGATACTTTGCTCTTACGTGTTGAATTCATGCCCAGGAAATTAGAAGCTGGAGGAAAACTAGGGGAGGTTATTTATTTTCACCAATCCATTGTGTAGCATTCTTTATCCGCGATTTAATTGCATTTCTGCCATTTGTAACTTCTGTGATTTCAACCAGAAGGAAAAATGTGATAGGATTTTGCATGACTCACGGGTCTTGTGAAATACTTTAAAATGGCTGATCTTTCAGGTTTTTTTAACAGATTGGAGCAGAGGAAACAACTGAATTCTGTAAAATGTTCTGGACAATGAGCTTCCATAAAGTATACTTTGTGCTTTTTAAAGCATATACAAACTGTTCAGGAAAATTCAGCAAATATCTACCTGATTGAGCCCACAAAGGTGTGTTTCTACATTCTTGGGTACATTCTTACATACTTGCGTAAAGCTTTAGGCTTTTTTTTTTCCTCTTTAAAACCAATGCCAAATTTTTAATCAGCAAAATAGATGTGCAGATCTGGGTTTACTAAGTCAATGAGAAATACTACCTGAAGCTTTCATGCACGGTTACTCTGCTCTCAGCTCTGCTGCCACAGTTTCTGGAGCCATATTCCCAGCTAGTATCTGCAGAGGGCCACCAGAAACCTGATTGCCAGAGATCACTCATCTTTATTTTTAGTGAGCAATTGCCATATGGATTTTCCTTTCTACTTGGCTCCAATCTGCTTGTGTCCTTTCTCCCACTCCCTTACCTGATCAGTGCTTATGACGGAAAGGGAAGTAATTGCTGGGACCGTGTCAAGGTTTAGGGTCAGGGCTGTCCACTAGACCTGTAACAGAGGCTCTTTGTTACACTCTTCCCACCATGCCCTAGAGGGGAAGAGAGAGAAAAAGGAAGAGAGACTTATTGATTAGAAAAAGAAACTAGAACAGCTTTAATGAAAATAATAATACATACAAATATATACAAAACCAGTATTGAACCCAACCCCCTTGATGGCAATTACGTCACAGTCACCACTGATGCTGCAGAGCAGGCACTGGGAAAGTCCCCGACTGGGTCCAGCAGCAGACAGGAATTGTGTTCAGGAGCTGGATTCTGGAGTTGGATTCAGGAATACACAGATCAGGATCGAAAGCAGAACAGACAGAGTCCTCCTCAGATGCTGGCCACTGAAGAAGAGAAGAAGTCAAACAAGAGCTGAGAGAGTTTGACCCTTGTGATCTCCCAGCTTTATACCAAATATGATGTATATGGGATGGAATAGTCTGTCAGTCCCCTGTCCCATCCGCTCCCCCCCGCAGATGCAGCCTTTTACTTTCTGCACCCTCAATGTGGTGCACAAGATCCAGCAGTGGCCTTGGTCTGCACTCCAACTCTTGGTACTAACTCTAAACATTGAGCGTTATCACTGCCAGAAGCAGGCACTGCCTGCAAAAACCTGCTGCTAACTTCAGACAGTGCAGTTAGTGAGAAGAACTTAGCTGAAAAGTAAAATCACTGAACAGAGGTAGTTCTGTTCCAACTCAAACCAGGACAGACTGCCCTGATGAGAGGCAGACTAAGCACATCTGCAAGTTCCTTGTGTCTTTCTATGAGCATTTCTGCAACACGGACATTCTACCTGCTGCAATAGCGATGCTCTGGGCTTCACAGGCACCAAGCTCGTCTTCTGTTTGCTTCCTAAGATGCCAGAGCTCAGTGTATCCGCTCAAGTTGTGTGTCCTCTTCTTTGAAAACCAGAAAGCTCAAAACTTGTGTTCCTGTGACCAGAGAGATGGATGGAAAGATCAAATGCCTGCATTGTGCACTTCATTGCCAACCTCAGCCAAGGGCTCAGCAGCTTTCCCTTGGACAGAGAGGCATTGCAAAAAGTGTACGAACCGAAGAGGCATCAAGAGAGAGCAGAGGCACGTCCCTGGAAATGGTCCTTCGGTGCAGCTTTGAAACAGAAAATCTGGAACCGACATACAGAGTAATATGTAGAGGCCCCAAATGGTGGCATCTGAAAATTCTGACCTTTCCCATAGTGGGGAGAATTGTTGTGCTGCTGTTCTGAATAACTCCTCTACAATGCTTACAAATAACAAATAGTATTAATAACAATGGGTGAGAGTACAAATTTGGGTTTCTGACTATCATTCAGCAGGGAATGAAACGTATCACAACTGTCTCTTTCAGAAGCGCTGGAAAAACTTGTCATAGTTAAGAATGAAATTATTTGGCAGATGTGACATTTAATATCTGAACAGCCATCAGACAGAAAATTGCATTGTTAAACTGCACTGCTACCCAAGTTAATAAAAAAAAAGAGAGAAAAAAAAAAGAAAAATAGAAAAATTTGAAAGTAATCACTGGGGGGCCAGCCAGCCCCATCCCCAGCACAGCACCATTCTCTGTAAGTCCCTGACATCTGACAGCGGTCTCGGTACCACAGCACCCTTTCAGCGGCAGCCCCGCGGCTGGGAACGTGGGTGGGCTTCACGCGGGGTTCCTGTACGGCCTCATCAAACACGCTGTGAGTTTCTAGCCCAAGCTACATGGGATGACAAACCAAATGAAAAGTAAGAATCTTTCCAAACCAAGTGAAAGTCCTCTCTTCTCCCTCCCTGCCCCTAGATTTTTGTCTCTGAAATGTCCGGCTGTGCTTACTTCAACCTTCCAGTGCTGAAAAGGCTGCAGCTAAAAAGTAGCAAGCTGAAGGTGGATGGACTTAATTCTGGCAGAGCTGGATAGAGCGGGAAGGAAGTTAATGGGGAAAAAGTTTCATTCTTCAGTAGATCGAGACAAGCATTTCTTTATAAGACAACAGGATTTGACAGAATTTCTTGTGTTTTAAGCTTTGCGTGCCTTTCTTAACAAAAGGCTAAGCTCCCTTTCTCCTTTCCGACACGGTGCATCGTGCCTCCGATGAAATCCTCTTGAAGAACAACATGCACACGCAGTGTAATCTGACATTATTCCAGTGCTACAGGGAACATCTTGAACATAATTGCACCACATGGAAGTTGACTTGCTATGAGAAAAACAGACAAAAAAGCTTTCACAACAAATCTGTAAACACATTTATGCTCCCAATAGCCGTGATAAATCCAATTAAACAGCCAGGATTTGTGCTACAAACTGTCACTAAAGGAGTTAATGCGGTTCCTGTGGTGGGGAATATACCAGCTTTAAGCAAGAAATCACATTCCTGGCTGTCTGAGGTTCACAATTTATAGTCAAGGTTCACAATTTAGTATTCAGGCTTTATGGGATGGGACTGGCAACCAAAATCAAGACTGTTTAGGCCCAGGTCACTCATACCCCATCTACAGCAATACTGCATTGCCTCACCCTTGCTGTGCCCAGTCCTGGCATCGTCTTTTTTCTGCCCCAGGTAGCTCCTTCAGGGTGCTCTAACGCCTCTTCCAGCAGTGCTGGTAATAGGACCAAGGACATCAGAACCAGGTTTGCCTGGCTTATTCTAACCATCATTTCGTTTCAGGTATGATGCTGACGCTTGCAATAACAAAAAACACCAAAACTCAAACCAAGTCCCGCGGATTCACTTGTCATGCCCGACGTGACACCAGTAAGACCAATTTCAGGATCAGACAATACAGGGAACCAGTTGTAAAAACATAAGTCTTAAATGTGAAATAACTCATCTGCCAAGGTGTTGTTCAGCTTCCTCAGGGTTGTTAAAAAACATGATTACTGCTAACAATCACACTTCAAAAGCCAACTTAGCAGAAGGCCTGGTTCTAGTCTGATGCTCTGCTCCCAGTACACCAAAAGTATATGGCTACCACGGAAGGGGAATTATGTCAGTCTGGAACTGAAGATTTGCTTTCCTGCAGATGCCAGGAGAACAAAGGAGGAATGATACCTTTGCACTGCAAACATGGTGGGTTGCAGCATCAGGGAGCAAGAAAATCTGTCCAAAGAACATCTGCTTCTGAGGAGCATTAAGCAATGCTCAGAGAGGTTTGTGCTGGTTACCTGTTAGTGGTGCTGAAAATGAATACTACTGAAACCAAAATCAGCACAGTATCTGTAATACCATCGCTCTGTATCAAAATCACCAGAACAATCTAAATCTCAGCAGTATTTCTCATGAGGGAGGAAATTCTGTTTATGAGCACTCACAACAAGATGGGCAGCAGCTGGTGCAGATGCCGGCTGAAAGCTGGTCCCAGGTGCAGCACAACAGTGGAAATCCTGAGCGGTGTGGGACATCTCAGCACCTGGCTCCATTCCTGAGCATCCTAACCATACATTAGCCATGTAGGTAAGACTTCAAAGCTCAACAGTTAATTATCCTTCAAATAAAGGGAGTGCAGTGAACCCAAATGTGTCCTGCCCTTCTGCTGGAAGAGGCTGAGGAACATTCTGGCTGTTGCTCCTGTGCAGTCTCCCTGTTGCCGTTTTCCCCAATGGTGCTGGTTTCTACGCATATGACAGGTAACCCTTTCACAACACTCTGATTTCTGCTATTCTTCTTCAAAGGTTTGAAACCTCCATTTTCAGTGGGCATAGCAATGGTCTCTGTCAAGGCTGTGGTGCTCTGACTCACGGCTAAAGAAACTAATATAACACCCAGCTTGAATGCACAGCTAGGAAATCAAACCAACACCATGAAACATTTACAGAGCAACAGATGCCTACGTAACCTTGGCCGATGATTTTGAGCATTGCAAGTTATGGTCACTTTAAAAGTGTCTAATTCTTAATAAACGACAGTACTCTGTCTTTATCCAAAACTAACACTCTTCTAGAGGCATCCCATGGTCACGCAAGTTCAGTTCAGATAACATGGGCATTTTGGACTAGGGGATGCTGTTGCCAGCAGCGGGCAGGGTAGACGGGAAGGGCAGGAGCACAGCTGTGCTACAGGCACTTGTCACCCACCTGCTGAGTAGGATGTTTCTGAGCCTCTCCCAGCCTGATGCCAGCGGCCACTGGATTTTGCCCCCTCTTTGAAGACAACCACAAGATGTTTTTACTCCTGTCCTGTTCTGCATCCAGGTACCTGGAAAAGCTGGGATGTTCTTTCCCTACACAAGGGCTAGACAGGCATATATATGAACAAATTAAGAAAAAGACAAAGCATTAGCTGCCCTGATTTTAGCCTGCTGAGTTTCTTTGGGCATCTAAGCTGCTGAAGCCACACCTGTCTGCCTCAGATGTTGTCTGAATGTTTGCAGAGCTGCTAGACACCTTGAGCAATAGCGATGAGGCTCAAGTGCTTTATGAGCATATCCAGGTATGTCCAAGTAATTTCTGACCGCTGTAGACTGCAGTCTGTTTGGTTTACAGAGCTGGCAGGATCTCCTGCTGTGTTTGGTACTTGTAACTTCTTTGAAGCAGGGACCGGTGTTTGCCAGCTTGCTTACCAGGTCTGCAGTGTATCTCCATGCCGAGAAAGCTTGCTTGGAGGTAGGAACTGCAAAAGGCCCAAGTCGGCTGGCAAGTAACACCTGCCTATGGATGCTTTCCATTGGCGATACAGTGCTGGGAATTCAGACTTGAGGTTTAATAACACAGAAGAAAAGCTGATGCTTCCAGACTATGCTGCTTTTGAGATTAAAAGCTTAAAACTTACTTTTTTTTTTCTGTTCCAGAAGCGAAAGAAAACGTCGAAATCAGAAGCTCACTCTCCAGTTAACTTTAACCCTTTGATATTAAAATGGACAGACACACATAAAATATCGCTTTGCTTGAATACCCGCATTATACAACTCAAAAGGCCAGAAAAGCATTATGCAGTTAAAACAGCTGGCTTCTCATGGAAACAGAGTTTTGGCTTTCAACCTGGAGTCATTCTTGTGCCTCCATCTCTTGTGCATTTTCTGCAGTAAATTGATATATAGTCCAGGAGGCCTAATGCCAAGGTGGGGCTGTCCAGGTGCCAGTGCCTCAAAGGAGCCTGGTACTGATGCCGTAACCTTCACCAGATCTAAAGCCAGACTGAACGTGGCTCCACGCACCCAGGAAATGGGAGTAGACAGACAGTAGGAAGCACAGGGGCCAGCTCAGCATCTACCCTAACTTTCAAAAGGTGGTCTCAATCCTTGGGTTGCTGTGATAAACGACACAGGACTGTGATACAGGCTGCCTTCCTGCACAGCGTATGTGTCCTTCCCGGGACTCAACTAGGTAAGAAGAAATTACAGCTATCACTAATGGCTTGCCCAGCTAACGGCGTGGACAGGGCTCTCTTGCTCTTTCACACTGTGGAGGCGTGCCCTGCAGTCAGGATTTTCACACAGGACTGGCAGCAGCCTTAGCATCAGAGGAACCCCACTGACTCCAGCAGAGGCAGAGCAGCAGGACACTGATAGCAAGGTGCAATGCCATAAAGCCCCAGGACAAGTCCCATCGCAAGGGCATTTAGCAAAAACTAAACCCTGCTAGTACTTTGGAAAGAATGCCTCTTCCCTTGCCACTCCATTTCTTTAAGTTACTCTTTCTTACCTGAGAATAGATGGCAGAGCTGGAAGCACTCACTTTGTGAGGAGAATGAAGTGGGGAAAAGTATTACTTCATGCTTGTTTTGTTCTTCAACTCTCTTGAAGCACTTCTGTCCACTGCCAGAGATAGGAGCCTGGGCTTGTTGAACCTTTCATCTGAGTCAGTGTAGCAAGTCTTTACCTTCACTTTCCAGCTGGCACAAAAGGAAGGGGGGAGGGGAGGGGGAAGCATTTGTACTCTGTTGTAGCACCGTCACAAAAATCCTGTTGTCTACAAGAGCTAAATACGAATGCTGGGAAAGGCTGAATTGACTGCAGCGGGGAATATTTGTAAAGACCTATTTGGGGCACATCCTGCATTCCTCAAGTGCCTGCAGGAGTGGCTGTGACTAGCAGGGGCGAAACGACTGTACATCCTGGCTCTCCCTACCTAGATGTTCACACACGCACCAAGTATCTCTTGCTTATCGGTATTTTACAGAAGATAGCCCTTTAAGCAAATTACCTTTTTTAGGGAAAGATGTTGGAAAGCTGCCTATGGGTAACGCACAATGTAAACCCATTAATCAAGCAAAGCCACTACCCGGTTGTTTGATAGCACTTACTTCTTAGCCTCTCCCATGTTTATCTTTAGATAGGAAAAATGCAGCGGTCAAAAAAATTCTGAATTGATAAGGAAAAAGAAAAGTCATTAAGCTGCCCGTTCAGAGATGTATAGAAACTTTATAATGATGGAGGGCCATGTCTGAAAGCAGGAAAAGCAGAAAGTTAAGAATGCCAGGCGTGCTTGGAAGGGAGGGGATGCATGCCAAGCTGGCATACTTTGCCCGTAACGGGAACTGCACGGCAGTGGATTTGACTCGGCTGCGAGGTGAAGGTGTACAGAGGTGCATGGGTAAGCAACGGCAGGCGGAGAAAAGAAGCAGTCAACAACCTGGACCGGCCAGGCTTTGAGAGAGCAAGGAGATGTTTTAGGTAGTCTGGAAGTGCTTGGTTATGGGTGCACCAACAGCCGCTGGCCTGAGCTGGACTTGCCAGAGCCACACACACACAGAAGAAAATAGGAAGCAGCAAGACACGAAAGATCAGGTGGAACGTCAGCAGAGAGCCACAAGCTGCCTTTGTGTTGTACCCGAGAGCTGTAAGAGGGACAGGTCTTCCCAGACCTGCACTCTGACGGGTGCTGTGGGCTGCCCTGCCTTTCTCACCAGTTACTTAAAGCCAACAACAAGCAATGTTTCAAGTGCAAGCAGGGCCAGTCCTGCCGAGGCTCCTGGGCAGTGTGCCGAGCAACGCAGCCCACAGCGAGCCCCTTGAATTTCCCTGTCCTCCACACCCTTGTGAGGCAGGCTACCACTGCTCTTAAACATTTCTGGGGAGCATTTTCTCACGTGCAGCCTCACAAGAAGGTTTCCATAAAACAACTCCCTATTAACAAATTATTTAAGTGCAGATCATCAACACAAAGGACTAGGTTTTGAGCTGGGTTTAATTCTGTTACTGGCTTGTGGACAGGAACAGCTCAGAAGAGATGCCTACCAAACATGTACCTGGCTGGTCAGAAATCTTCAATTTTCCATGACCAACGTAATGGCCCACCAGCAACTGTGACTGCATTCATACAAAAGTGTGATTACAGAGTAACTGGAAGATATTATCAGAATCTCCTTAATATAAAACAGCCTCCTTTGATCTGGAAGAGCTTGACAGGCTCTCAGATAATACAGAGATTAATCATGAAGGCAGTTGAGCACATTGGGGCTAAAATTTAATTTCAAGAACTGCTGGAAAGAAGTAATTGTTTTCACATTTGTTTAACGTAGCTAACAATTCGCTCTTCCAAGAGCGCTTCAGCAAATCCCAGGACAATTACTAGAAGCTACTGTACAAACGTAGTAACAAGCAACAAAAGTTAATATGAACTTAAATATGAAGGCACAAGACAGACATGTATTTATCCATTACTCCTGTGGCTATTTTACAAAACCACACCACCTCCTGTCATTTCTCTTAGCAAACCCGGGGGGCTGACTTTATCCGTTAGCCCTCTTCTCTTCCCAAGCTCTCAAAGTTTGTTTCTAAATCAAATACGGAACAATGTTTTTAAGTTCATGGCAGAAGGTAAGTCCCCTGTTTCTCCCCAGGATATATGCCACAACAAAACTCGTCCTGCAAGGTGATGACTTGCCCAACTCTTAAGTGGTGAAGGCTGTTCAGCTGCTAGTGAAGTCCTGGGTAAGTGTCTGAGACTATCAGTTGGGACGCCAGGATTGGTGGTAGGGCTTGGGTTTGCCGATGTGGTTCTTTGCCAACTAAAGACAAGGCCAAGATCACAAATGTATTTACCACAGACCATCCATGATCAAAAGAAAGCACTAGGTTTTAGTAACTACTAAGCCAAGCCACATATAGACTAGTGGCCTAAGAGGCAAGTGCTAATTTCTGAGCCAGCACGTACAACTACATGTTATTTTCCAGTATCTCCATCCATCAGCCTAGTTTACCCTTTATACAACTTTTCAGGGGGAATGTCCTTCCCCATCACATTGACATAGAGAAAGGACTCACTCACACCAGTACCACCATCTGCCTCTCCTACACCCAGCAAAAGCCTCTCGTAGGAGAATACATTTTATTCTAGGATTGTATTAGTAAGCAAATAACCAACCATAAGTGTTCTCTTCTTTTTGCTGTATTAGATGTCATTAAAGAGTACCAGCTCTTTTGATATTATTTGCTTTACCGTGGAGTCTCCTCATAATTTTGGGACCCTTCCCCAAAGATAAATCTATGTAAGGTGTTAGTGCCTGCACAGCACCATAGGGCAACTTCACAGCTGCTCCTAGGCTGCATCAATGCTCCTTTAGATAAGTATCAAGATCCCTTATGCTTAAAAGCGTGAGTTAAGAGGCCCTTGAAAAATTAAGTCTATAATGTATTAATCAGAGCAAATTTACCGTAATAAATAAGAGCTCATGGTAAAAAGAAAAATTGCCTTTCTACTGCAGATTCAAAACGGAGGAGGAATCCAGTCAGATTTGTATCACTGCTTCTTTGCTATATAAATAGCTGCAATTGGTGTGCTAAATATAAACCAGATAAATATTTAAGGCCCACTGCTATTTAATTTACTGTTGTGCTTATTTACTTACTGCTTACTGTTGTGTAAATCGGGAATAGTATCCATGAGATCAATGAATTTACACCAGAATACTTGGCTGAAGCCAGAGGGAGGGACTGCCTTCCCAGCAGTCGCAGACACGTCTTCCTGTGAACACTTTACCCAGCTGACCGAGCTTTCCTTCCTCTCGACCTACAGGTCCCTTTGATAGCACTGGGAAAATGAGCGGAGGGTTAAATGCCAAGGAAGCTGCGTAAATCGGAGACCATGTAAGAAGGAAAAAGCTGCTTTACACAGCAGGGTTTATCGAGAACCATTCAGATTGCACCAGTCTCGTACACGCCTGACCCCCGCCAGTGATACAATGGGAAAATATGCATTATGGCACGTAGATTTTTCAAAGCGTGGACAGCTAAAAATAAGCATCTTGCACTTTGATTAAATAGCGAAAAGTTTAAAAAGAAACAGCATAATGAAAAAAACACGGTCCTTTTGCCTAATCTGTAAGATAGCACATAGGTAACTTTTAAACAAGAGAGAAACAAATGTTCTTAGTAGAGCAGTATCTAGCTCAGTATCTACACATGTCAAATAAAATAGTGATTACCATAAAACTACTGCAAAAATAAGTAGCTATACTTTTCTTTTGTAAATCATTTTTCTCCCCCCAAAATAACTCAGTATTTTGCCTGTGAAATACTTCAGACTAATGCACTCCTGAAAAAAAAACACTTGGAGATGAACAAAATAGTCTCAAAAGGCTCTTCTGTCTAATTTTAACTCTGAGACCATTTTATATCAAATAAAAAGACAACATAATGCACCCGGTAATAAACCGCCTTATTTGTGAAGGCACTTACAGAACACGAATTATTTTTATTACTAAAATAAACATTCAACAGAACCCACCATAACATGTGAAACGATTTAAAGGCAAATGCAGTAGCTCTCCATCCTGAATACACCAAGGCAAAAAAACAAGAAAACCCAAACTGTGCATGTAGGTATTGTGTCATTCTGAGTACCTGGGAAAACTAAAGACACAAAAGCTGCCTGTTTAGCTATTTTTTTTTTGCCTTGCTTTTCCAGGAAACCAAATATTAAGTACCTGGCTTACAAACCCCCTCCAGCAGTTGATCCCACTTCCTTTGACGTTCACCTCCTACGAATGACACAATCCAACGCCCACGCACCGGCTCTAAGAAAGCAAGAATGCCGTGGCTTCAACAAACCCCCATCCACTCAGGGCTGCCCAAAGAAAGATAAAACTCCCTGTAACTCTGCAAACAAATTATAGCCATTGCCGACGTAAGGAGGGGGAAAGAAGAGCAAAAGGGACCAAACAAAATAATTAAATAAATCAGAGGAAACCTCCTTAGTTATCAGGAGCACATGTTGAGATTTTAACAGCACACCTGGAGATTCAAAGCCTCTGTTAGCTCTAGGTAGAAAGTAAGTAGTAGGCTGCAAGTGGGGAACAAGCATCACCCCCCAGGGTGGGAATGGGGACTCCAAGGGCCTTGTCCCACCACTTGGGGTTGCAGAGGCTGCAGGAGAGAAGAGCTGTCTCCAAGAGCACTGGAGCGGTCCTAAGGTAGGCGAGGCTTTAAGGAGCACAGAGAACCTCCCCCTCAGGGCCTCACACAGCTGTACAGCTGCACAGGCCAAAGCCATCATCACCAGTGAGCAGCCAACGTCTTTGTGGAAGTAAAGGGATCCAGCAGCACAAAGAGAATTTGTTCTTATGTCTCCCATTGCAGCTGCCTTTTAAGCAGCTAGGCAAGGGCGTTAGGGATGACATTAAGGAGCGTTTCAGGGGCCAGAGCTCCAAAACCTGCAAAGAACACGCTGAGGCCATGGCTCTGCACTGTTCATGTGCTACCTCCTCAAGCACTAAAGTGGCAATTTGTTGAAAGCATGTATCTTGAGAGCCCTGTATGCTGCGTCCCTGGTACCACTAACATCACTGCCTGCCTCAGCCAGGTCTTCCCCTGAGCTCTCCCAGCCAAAAGCTGGTCTCACTCAACTCTCCCCAGCTTATGAGACCTGGGAAGGGCAGACCTTCCACAAGCTGAGCAGCACCCATAAGCAACCTCCCCCTTCTCCCTTGTTTTGAATTAGATTTGTGAGCAAACAGTTAAAAATATCACCTTTGAGCTCAGAGCCCAAGCTTTGGCCTAGCAACGCCACCATTTAGGAAGTCAAACAAACAAATGGGAAGCAAGGAAAACACCGCATAATTACTCAGAGCCACCCTGGAAGGAGGGCTGTAGCAAAAGCACTGAGTCTCTTTTATTACGGCTTTCTCGCTGTGGTAGAACATTGCCTAATAGCTGCTGTATCCTGCTTGAGCGAGTACATTCTCCTCAGAAATCAAGCAAAGGTTTCTAATCATTTTTGACAGAGTGCGGTCCCCTAAAGCTACATTTTCTGTCTGATTCATGCTGACTGACTGTAACCCTGCGACAGTTATTGGAAGTTAATTAGCGGTGAAGTGCAAAGAGCTCTAGGAATGAAAATACAAGCGAGAACTGAACGTAGAGTGTCTCCTTTCCCAGAAAAATACTGCTAAGAAGGTTAACATAACCAAAAATATATTGCAAACTGAAAAGGTGAAAGGGATTCCTCTAAAACCTTGGCTATCACTGTCCCTTGCTGTTTAGATACACAACCAAGAGGTAACATATTTCCAAGGGTTATTTAGGGATGCAGGTAAGCACAATACCCAACATCTCTTTCTTCACCACATTTCCTAGAGAAAGCGCGTGAAAAGTTAAAGACAATACCCAAATTACGTAGAGACAAATGAAGATATAAATCAATCGCTGCTTCCTTTGGAGACTGAAGTTTGTCAGATGTTGCACACACTATCAAATCCCAACTATTTTTGCCCTTATTCTCCACTTCCTCAGTACTCACAAGGAATAATCCACAGTTACAAGCGAGCTCAGCCAGTGCCGAGCAGGTGTAGGAGGCGAGGCAGAGAGCCGAAGCCCCGCACCACCCACTCCCCACAGATGTAAGTGCCAAGACAAGGTGCAAGGCAGTGGGCAGCCCCCTTCAGGTGTTAAAAAAGACCATCCTGGCACTCTTGGGAATTGGATCCAGCCCTAAACAATTGAAAATAAAACCAAAAGCAATCTTCATACAGAGAAAAGGCGCAGCTTTAAGAACAACTAATGGAACACATTGTAGCAAAGCAAGTATGTTGGAAAGGCCAAATGTAGGTCTTAGTATAAAAATAGGCAGTGGTGATGCCAGAATGCCTTGGCAAAATTGTGTTTATTGATTTTCATAGAATAAGAAAAAAACTCCAGCCCTTTCCACCCCTGACTGCTGACTGTGACTCATAAGTGATCTAAAACTCCAATGAGCAAGCGAGGACCGAGCTGAGTTGGATCTAGCTCGTGCCTTCGCAGCACTAATAGGGAAACAGTGTGTCCTGCTCCAGGCTCTTCTTGTGGCTGCCCAGGACATACAGAAAAGCTGTGAACGTTCACCTCCATCAAAGCATCTAATGATTCAGGGAGTTCCTCTGGGTGGCCAGAGGGTCTGATTGACGTGTGTCATTCAATGGCTGACTCAGTTGTTTCAGGCACGTTGACTTGGCCTTATCCTGGCCAAAGGAAGGGGGGTGGGGAAGGGAGTCTCAGGAATAGGGTGTGTAAGGATGCAAATATTGACTCTCTGTTTATCTGGAGTGGCTGACTCGATTGAGGTCTGGAAGTGCCACAAGGTGTTCAGGTGAGCCTTTTGGTTTTGGACAATTCACAGCTTGACCGATAAGGGCGGTCAACATTTTTGCTGAGCCAGGCAGGGATGGGTCCAAAACCCAAGGAAACACTTATGCTGAGCTGTTACGTTCTCGTGATTTTTTTCTTAACTCCATGGAAGCCCTAAAACACAAGCAAAAGGAACACAAGGCAGTACATAACACACCACAACCGGTTCCGGTGGGACCCTCTCTGCCTCCGGCCAGGCCGCAGTCAGAGGCCGGGGCTCCTGCCAGCTCCCCACACAAGTGTTTCGGTTAAACCGTAGTGAGCGCTCTGGCCGGGGCCGGTGACCCGGAGTAACACCGGACCGTCGACCGCGGCCCTGCGGCGGTAGAATGACAGCGGGGAAGCGCGGGGCCAGGCCGGGTCGCACCGCCCCTTCCCCGTTCCNGTGTGTGGGGGGAGGTCCCTTTCCCCTGCCCGGGTGGTCCCAAGCTGGGGCGGGGTACCTCACTCCCCAACCCGTGGAGAACCGGGAGCGGGGGGACAGGCTCCGCCCCGCGGTTTCCCTCAAGCTCCGTCGCCCGAGCGCGACCCGCCGCCTTTAGTTGCTGCCCAAAATGGCGCTGCCCTACGGGAAAGCTGCGGCCGCCGCCTCCCCACCCGCCTCCGGCCCGCTCAGCTGCCAGGGGCCAGACACGTCCTTGAGGCGCTTTACTGTTTTGTCCCGTTTGTCCCATCTCGGTTCAGTTTCCGCAAGAACGTTCTGCGGGACAGACCCAGGCCCTGGGGACGGGAAGGGGAGAACGGGCATGAGCCAAGCGGCACTCGCACCCGTGCAGTGGCGGAGGGTGGAAGGCTGGTACCGCTGCCATGGGAACCTGACTTGTAGTCTGTGTCACTCTATCTGGCCTTCTCAGGAGCCTGGTTCGGGAGAACTGGGTGCAGAACAGATCTTTTATTAAACCCCTAAAGGTTATTCTGAGTTGTAGTAGTGATATATACCTCAGAAAACTGCTTCACCCCTTGCCTTGATGTTCTGGAGTCTTGGGCATCCTCCAGGTTCTGCGGCAGATGCTGAGCCTCTCCACTGTTCATAATCTCAGAATTTGAGAGCTGCCCTCTCTGTGCGTCCTCACAGTAGCTAAAATTGTCCTCTATCTCACAGTTACCTGTTCAGAAGCATCCTTCCTTTTGGAACTTGATTGTTTCACTCTATGGAGGTGATCTCATGATTGAAGCAAACCATTTTTTTTCTCAAGAAAACACCTTAAAATTAAGGGGAGTAAGAAAATACTCGTTAGCATTGTCTATGGAGAACATTCCTTCTAATGTGGATGGATAGCTTATCCAGAAGAAAACCCTAATACGCCCCGCAGGGAAGGTGTAGGCACTCGGCTGTGTTTTGGTCCTGCAGGGGTATTGCTATTTCCTATCGCTGCAGTATCTTGCTTTTAGCCATGGGTAGCACCCTGCCTCACATGCTTGCTGTGTCTGTTGGCAACACTTCAGAGATGAATGAATCCTTTTGCAGTTTCGTCCGATGACTTCTATGGAAGTGTCTGCGGAGGTACAGCCAGCCCTTGTCCGAAGGGCTGTGCTTCCCGCTGGATTTGCCATGGATGAAAATCAATCCAGTGGTTAATTTTTCACAATACGAATGGCCAGATTTTAAGTTTAAACCAATCTACTTTAGCAGGATAATCTGTGGACACTTTAATCCTGGAATGATGTAATAAACTGATGTAAGAACATCCATACAGGTATTTTGCATTGGCTTAATTAAATTGGTTAAAAAAATAATTTAGCCCAAGTTCAGCTTCCTTACAGAGACAGGGCAGGTTTTTACCTGCAAACAGCATCTCCTTGTCCAGATTGAGACTGGTTTGCACATACTCATTTTGCTGTTCTGAGTGTATGACAGTGTTTTAGCAGTTATTACTGAACTTGGCTTAGACCTACATTTTCTATTCAGTGAGCCAGATGATTCCCTCTGTTCAGATCTGTAATTATTTCCTTTATTCTTCTCTTTAATTATGTTCCTGGAACACTGTGGTAATGCACTGTAGGGTATATTTTACACATGTATAGAGATCGGAATGTATGTTATTCTTCAGAGTTTGCGCCCTCAATCTTTTAGGTGCGTTTCTGCTCAAAAGTGGGCTCACGATCTTTTCAGGAGAGTTAGACCAATTAGCATCCCTAATTAAATGACTTATGGCAAGCTATGAGTGCAGTTGCCTTATTATATGTCATGGCTGGACTGTATCAGGAATTTTTTTTAAGAACTGTGTTATTTAACATCAGAAACATTTCCGAGGTAGAGGAATATAATTTCTGTGATCAGCAGCCGTGTCATCTGCTAAATGACTATTTTAATACGTGTTTACCTGCTCAGACTCCCACAGTTGCATTCACCATTGCTATAAGCATCGGCTCCGATGGAGTTACACCCACTTGTGCCAGCAGTGAATTTGGCCCAGAGGCCCTATTCCAGTGCCATCAAAACACTGATACCGAAGCCAAGATTTTATGGATTACGTTTTTAAAAAATATCACCTAGATTACCTCCCCCCCCCCCCCCCCCCCCCCCCCCCCCCCAAGGTGTTGCAGTTTACTCTGGAGCCTAAATGACTTGATTAGAAGTCTAATTTGAATTTTCATCCAAATCATATTAAACATGTTACCCTGCAGCATACTTTTGGGTTTTGTTATCTGCAAATTGCTTGTGATTCCCTCACCACATATGACAACAAAATGGAGGAAAATGATACATTTGTATTTGGTACATACTTAAAACTTTTTTTGCTCCCCTCCCCAGGTAGAAACTGTAGCTTTTTGCAGGAAATGGATGTCATCCAGAAACGGGATGAAAGCTGTTACTGCTACGTGCAAAACAGAACCGTTCACTTACAGTACGTTTGGTCGACGCTTCAGGTAAGAAGCTGTTTTGGGGATCCTTCAGAGAGGCAATACGTGACACGTGAACTTCTGCCAGCAAAGCCTATGATCAGTTAGCCCGATCCAAGCAGTATCTCTGTGTAACTAGTAGTTTGAGAGGCATATAGGTAGGGCCACAGTGAAAAGGCAGCATTGCAAGCTCCCACTTCGGACGCAGCAAAGCTCAGTCACTTTTATTAGAAGGGTGTCAACCAGGCTTCTAGTAGGATTCCACACAAACACTAACTCGTAGTGTGTTACTCGTTGCACGTCCTTTCTGCTGATGGATCACTGTTAACCTCTGCATTTTGCTTATTACCAAACGCCTTTATAAAACTTTTAAATTTGAGGATAAATTGCAGTTGTGTGACTCACTCCCTGTAGCATACCAGGCCACAGTATAGGAACCAGAGGTGCATTCGATTGGCACTAATAAGACCAGCAGTAGCAGCGCATTTCTGGTTTCCTGAGTAATAGAGGGTCATTTTACAAGAAACGTGTAGGGATTAACTTGAAACAATATAAAAATCTCTTTAACCATGGAAGCAATAATAGCTAAAGGAACAAGCTGATTATCTGTGTGGTTCCTTGTTTATCCTGGGAAGTATGTCTCTGGACAAGGGAAGGAACAGTTTCGCTTCATCTCTGTTGGAGGAATTTGCTCTAAGGTGTAAGGAAGCGGAACATCTCTTTGTCTGTTCCCAGGACTGTTTTCCTCAGGAACATTCTGCACGTGTTTCTGTGACTGGTAGCAGACTTCAGGTGGTGAAACCCTCCAGCAGTCACACAAGCTTTCCTAGAATAAATATTTAAAAGTAGGATGTCCAGATTTTTCCCCCAACAAATTGCTTGCTGACGTGGTGTCTCTTTTCCCAAGAGAAGCCTGTTTTAGTACCTCTTGCATCACTCTCTTATAGATGAGTCTTTATTGTCTCATAGGCCCTGATGAGTTCACAATGGATCACATTCTTGAGAAAAATCCTCTCATCTCAGAAGATCAACAAGATCTTTTACCAGTTTGGTGAGGGAGGGTGCTAGGAACTAGCAAGGAACCCCAAAACACCCACCAGGAATGTGCTTATTTTTAAATTTCTGGTCATCGTGCCTTTCACTTCCCGTATCCTCCTTCTGACCTTAACATGCAGATTGCCTTATTAATTACAACAAAAGCAAATCCGGTTTCTTGCAGTTCAGGAGGGGAATGGGGAAGTGTATCAACATCCACAAAAGAAACTATGCTCAGTCAAATGCTACTGGTTTTGTTAGAAGTTTGTGTGTGAGCAAGCGTCGTGGTAAAACCAAGCTCACCGAGCTCTTGGATGGATTGAGGCCCCTCCATAGAACTTTGCTGACATCGAGTTCTCTGAATCACCTTGTAAGGCCTAAACAATTAATCTTTGCGTAATGTTAATAACCAATATTAAACAAGTAAGAATTCACTAGTATTTTATTCTCACGCTCTCTGTATTGATTTTCATTATCGCATGTATGGTTTATATTCTGTCTAGTTCAGAAAAACAAACAAGCTCAGTGACTGAGCTGCTTTCCTGTGTCTCCTGTTGTTTGTTTTTAGGTAAAAGTCAACAGCAGAGAAATCTTCAGGTTTGAGCCTATTTCAAAAAAACCCAACTGTCGCAATTCAGAAACTGTTTTTGAGTTTGCTGCATGTGCTGTTCAAATCTTCTGGAGACCAGAGACGTGTACAGAAACTTCCATAAGCATAAAACAATATGGAGAGGACATTTGTTTCAGAATAGAGCCCTTCAAAACTGAACTCTACACTGTGAGTGTGAGGCGAGAAAGTAAGTAAAGCTTTCAGTTCAGATTACGGATAGATTGGTATTGCCACTGTTACTGAATGTACCATCCCTTCTGTAGAAGCTTGATAAAATACCAACTTTTGTTGGTATTTTATATAATCAGCATTTCAAACTAGATTAGTCTAAAGTCCATTTCTATTTTTTTTTCCTCTTTTTTAGTGCTAGATGGAAAGCTCTTGTTTTTCTTTGTAGCTGGAATTTTTCTGTTCCATTTTGCAAACAGCCTGAGCAGGTGAGTACTAGCTGCTGATTTTCAATATCCTTTCCCAGAGCCTGTGCATCTCTGGTCTGTTTTCTAAGCTAAAGAGGTAGTTCTTTGGCAAAGTGAAATAAGGAAGCCAAACATAAGTATTAAACTTCTTCATACCATTTGTGTTCAGACAGATTGTAACGTATCTTGGAGTGCTGCACTCTATTAATCACTTAGCTGTTCTAGGATTCTGGTATCCGAGCTTTCCGCACTGGGTGACACCAAGACAATCCTGAGTAAGCGTGGGGATTCAGAAAAATTTTCTGTCTTTCGTAGGCCAGTGAGGTTGGCTGAATGCTAAGTAACACCACACATGTTATAAATGATGCTTTCCTGCAGCGAGAAATACTCTAGGATGAGGTCATCTGGGACCTCGTCTGCCTCCACCTTTGTGCCAACCTCTCCCCATCGTTCTTTTGATGCACATTTTGCATAGCATGTAAGGGAGGATACTGACTGTTAGAGCAAAACATGACTTGAAAGCAAAATGAGTCACAAATTGTCAGGAGGCACCTCTAAAACAAGTAGAGCAGCAATAGGTTTCATAGAGTTAACTCTGAATGAAAGTCAGACACTACAAATGCATTAAGCTTCGAAACCAAAACTTGTGGGTTTGTGCAGTTTTTTTACATTTTACATTAAAAAAACTTAAAACTTTTCTTGCAGTACAAAGCCATAGCAGTAGGTAGAAGGAAAATGAAATTACTAGAAACTTAGAAGGTCAGTAAAATCAGAAACTGCCCTTTAAAAAAAACCCAACACAATCCTCTAGCCTGTAACAACTCCAGCGACCTTAAATATCTGTTGGGAATTTTTCCTTACACATATTTAATATCTAAACTGGGCCTGTTAACCATATAACTACAACTCTAACTTAGAGCTGTGTTACGTTCTTATGGAAGATTGCTGCTGCTTTTACAAATGTTGGCGTCTTAATGAATTACAAATTATACTTCTCAGCGTATTCTCTCTTTTTCTTTTATAGGAGTACCAAGTTCTTCTGCCTTTCCGGAATAACGCTGGCTGTTCTTGCTCTGCTAGTCTTTGTCCTTTTGACACTTAAAAGGTTTATTCCAAGGGTAAATCTACATTTATAAATACAAATAATCATCAACATCATAATATAGGAAATGAGAAGTACAGAGCCAGATTCTGAACTTGCTCTGGTTTTGTGGTCAGGTAACTGCACTGAAATGACTGCAGGGCTGCTTGCGTCGAGTAAATATACTTCGGTCAGAATCAAGTTCTAGTTAGCTTGCTCCCGAGTTTTAACAGGACATTGTTGATGTACTAGAAGAGCTTGTTCTGAAACATAAATTATTTTTATTGGGCCGGAGCTAAGCTTACTTTTGAATCTAGGAATCGATCAAAATACAGTTTTAGTGGCAACAGGGACAGCTTCTCTTCCATTCACCAGAGACATCTGCATTAATTTTACAAAGTCTGTGCAGTCCTAAAATACTGCCGAGATAGGTTAGTTGGGAATACACTGCAGCAGGCTTACACCGTGGCACCGGGACGTGACACACAAATACAGGGATGCGGTTGCTCCACTTAGCAATGATATTGTTTAGTTGTTCTGATTTCTTCCTTTTTTAATTTTTTTTTTTTTTTCAATTTCTAGCACAGTACATTCTGGATCTTAATGAGTGGCTTCTGGATGTCCTCTCTCTATTTTATTTACTGCTTCAAAGAGAATATGCAGTGGTTGTGGTCTGAACACAGAAACTACTTGTTGGGTAAGAAAATTATCAAAAAATGTGCTGCAGGTTTTGGTTTAATTTAGTAGTTAGATGAATACCTGCCCATAAAAAAAACAAAATAAAGCGACCCATGTATGGAGTACTTTTTCCTCCTAAGCCGTACGTGTTGGAATATTCCAAAAGTTCCTGATCTGCTCAAATGAGCATTTACTGACACTGTATCATTAAATAAGGAATTTGATCTAGTGGGCCAGTAGCAGCTTTAGGAGCAGATTTTTCCTGTATTGTCCATTGATTTGCCACTACAGACTTTCCCTGTGACAGCAAAAGGGCAGCTGCGCTGTTTTATATTTTGCTAGATCTGGGAACTGGATGCATAAATTGCTAACTGAAGGTGGCTGCAGGGGCTGACAGATCTATTGATCTGGCACCTGCTTCCACGTTCTTGCAGGGGGACAATTTACGTGTAGCTTTTGTAGCACTAGCTAAAGGTTGTTCATAGAGCCCCTTGTGAACTCTTTGCACATTTTTGAGATCTAAAGCAGTATCTGTAAGACAAGACAAGCAGCAGCAGGCTATACCTCACAGCAGCCGCAAATGTTCTGAACCAAACTAATGAAGTTTCTATGGGTAGTTTGCATCTTCTGCTCCATGTCCTTCTTTTCTGTTTCTACAGGGTATTTTGTGGCTGTTGGAATGACCAGCTTTGCTATTTGCTATCAGCACGGCCCGCTCACCACTGAACCGAGCATAACCTTGTTCACGTGGACTATCCAATTAACAGCCTTTATCTTGATATACTGTGGTGTGACCATACCTGAAGTTGCGTACGCAGTAATAGCGGCCAGCCTCTGCTCCAAAGGCCTCCATTACCCCCTCGGTGCTGCCTGTCACATAGGCAGGTTTGTATGTGTGTGTCAGTGGCCCAGTCCCCAGATGGCTAGGAAATACCGGAGGCTGAAATGAAAAAAACTCTTACACTGCAATAATGATTTATGAAATTCTGATACTAGTTCATATTTTTACCAAACGTAAAGCTGCAATAGAAGAAGGTTTAAAAAAAAGCCCTGAGATGCAGGAGCTATTTTCCATTTGGCAGTTTTAAGCGCAAGTTTTGGAGAATGGAGAAATGCGACCGTGCTCCTCAGTGCAAACCGCAGCACCTAGTCTGCAGCATATGGTAACCAAAACATTTCAGTTGGCTCGGTTGATTGATTAGACTGCAGCAGTACTGCCTTGGTTTCAGGGGTAGTGAGAGAATCTGCAGGTAACTTGGACTGAATCTTAGGGGATAAAACCAGTGTGCTGTCCCTGAGGCAGCAGATGTTAAAAAGTGACAGTCCTTGTAGGTTAGATAGCATAGAGTTTAGAGACTTAAAAAAACCCCCCATATCCGCAAAAATAACGGTTTCTATTGATTTTAGTTTTCCAGGGATGTTATCATAGATGTACATGTCTAGCTTTAGGTTGTGGAAACAACCTGCTGTCACTGTGGAGACATTCCCCTCTTTTCCCAGAGCCCCCTTTATATTGTGGCATCTGGAATGGGAATTGCTTGCAATATGTAGACCTTAGTTTGCTAAGTGTTTTCATTAGCAATATGGGAACAATGTGTTCGCTCATCCTCGAATTTGAAGCATATTTTATCACAAGTACAATACTCAAGTGAGGATTCTAAGAAGTCCTGCCAATTTACATAGTTTTTTTCACCTTCAGCGATGGTTTCCAGGTTAAGTCTGTAGCAGAGGCTGTTCCGTAGCTGTGGACTTGTGCTGAACCGCAGAGCCAGGAAGAGGCAAAGGCTAGAACCAGATAACCAAAGAATGAAAAACAATTTCTTTTTTTTAGTCTTTTACACAGTTTAGTTTTAAAGAACGTACTGCTCTGCTTGCTCTTTTTAGATGCTGGATGCATGGACTGGGCTGAAGTTTTTTTATTTTAGGTAGAATTTATCATTTGTCGAAGACTGATTTTTGCCTGCAGCTGAGAAGCTGCAGCACCAGCTGTTTCAAAAGCATTATGTAGGATCAATACGTACCTGATGTAAGCACGTTCCGCTCACTCTGAAATCAGTAAGGTTCAGCTATGAGTTCACAGAAATCAGAACATAACTGTTTTACCCCGAAACACTAGTTTGTTCTCTGTGTGGACCTCTTGTTTTTCATTAACTGATGCTTTTATAAAGCCAAAAAGCACTGAAATACAGTGCTCTCTTACGAGAGCTATTTTTTTTTCCGCATTTCAAAGCACTGAGCAGTAGCACCAAACTGTGAGGGCCTTGGTGCCAGATACAAAGCTGAGAGCAGCAGCTATATCAAAATCACTGAGAAATTTGCATTATTTGTTAAGATCAGTACTGGTTCCACTGAGCCAGCAAGACCTTTACCATTTCACCTGAACAAGGGCTATAGTTCATTCTTGCTTTACAGGAAAATAAGGAGGAAAGTTGAGTGCTGCTGCTTGGAGCAGGTGTTTTTATACAGAGATGAAAGTTTTATGGGCATCCAGCCCTTGCTTATCTTAACTCATCACAACATTTAAATTGAAAGCAGTCGACAGAAGGGAACGGAACATGGCACACTTTCTAATTGATATCTAATTATATTATACATCGCTATGCAGCAGCTAAAAAAACATCAGATTGTAAACATTTTGGCCTCAGACTACTCAGTTTTGTAATTTAAAGCAAGATTTAAGAGAAGCGATCTAGTAAACAACACGAACAACTCAGAACAGACTTAGAGCATTCCTTATCTTCAAAGTTCCACATGCAGACTGCGTTTTGATTCAGCCCATGTCTCCCCACAGACACATTTTGCACATTGCACCTAAAAACGTCTGAGCAAGCAGCCATCTATTGAATTCTATGAGATTTTAGTCCATGCATACACAATGAGGACCTGATCTGAAGCTCATCAGGTATCATTCTGTGGAATTCTACAACTTGGATAAGACTTGGAGTAAACAGGCTAGCAAATATAAGACACCTTGTCCTAAAATTTTAATGCAAGAATGTAGCTTGTCCTCTTAAAAAGATAAAGTGATTAATTCATGTTAATAGGTGGTAGAGAAAAAGGGCAGACAATAATTATGTGCCAGAAGACTGTAGAAATACTAATTGTTTTCGTTTCCTTCTAGAAAAATGAAGAACCACTTTAAACCAAAAAAGCTAGTGTTTAAATTCCTTACCGAAGAGGAATATCGAGAACAAGGTGAAACAGAAACTATCAAAGCTCTGGAGGAGCTACGCTCATTCTGCAGGAACCCTGACTTCCCATCCTGGCTAGCTGTCTCCAAACTCCAGTCCCCACACAGGTAAGACGACCTGGCTTCTCTGGAACAGGAAGCACGTTGTTACACAGCAAACCCAGATGCTACTTCAAGCTCTGCTCCAGGTGCATTTCTCTTGCATGCCGACAGGCCCATGGCTTTATCTTCTTGAGCAATCCTGCTGAAGATCGCCAGCCACACCTCTCAACAATATTACTTGTTGGTGGCATTAAACCCCCTGCTTGTTCCTCCCTGACCATAAATTGCTCTAAGAGTTTGTAGACATTCACAGCTAATTCGTGATAATGGCAGCTTTCCTGCAAACTTACAGGCTTCCTCTAGTGCCTCTGCGAGTTCCTGCCCAGTGACCCAGGTGGCTGTCTAACCAGTGAAGTGCGCCCTTCTTCAGTTTTTAGAGCACTAGTTTTACATTGTGTAAAACTGGGGCAGACTGAAGATACACGCTCAGGTATTCCCTGTATGGAGCTCTCCAGCTGCACACCTGCGCAGCCAAGGCATCCTCTTAGTATCAATCAACATCTAAGTCTAAGAATACAGAAAAATAAATCAGTGCCTGCACCTAGGAAGTACAACAGGTAGAAGAGCTACTCCAGATATAGCTTAAGAGACAAACCTAAGACAACTATGGGTTGGGAAGGGTCAGATAAGTGCAGCCAGAAAATCTTGCAGAATATAAAATCAATCATAATAGTGTATTTCTTTCAAAACCAGAACCTCAAGATAGCCGAAGCAGAGTTTCACATTATTTGCTAGCCACAAAGACTTGGCCCTTGCCGCAGAACCAAGTGTCACAATTTCAAAGGACCCCAGTCAGCTCAGAATTTAATCAATAAAAAGTTAAAACTAGCTTTAGAATGTTCATCTTCCTTGGATGGGCACACAGACAGCCTCTCTACCAGGTTTTATAGATTTACTGTTAAACCATCTTATTTTCTAAGCTACTTGCATTCCGTAGCATGATTGAAAGATACAAAAAATGAAAACTCACTGCAGTATTGGAAAACAAAATACTGCCAGATGCACAAAACAAACAACTGAAGCACATGTATTTTCTAGCCATCGCTTAATTCATACAGTTCTTGTAAGCTGTTCACTATGAAAATACAAAAATTAAGAGGAGAACCAAGAGAAGTCTGATTTGAAGTTGAGCTTTCATTAAGCGTCAGAAGATAGTTCAGCCTAAGGCAAACCTGTCCAACACAGCCAGTCCAGCTCTGTTCCCCATTTAGATGAACAGTGCTTCCAAGAAGAGCGAGGTGACAAGATTCATGTCACAGAAATGTTAAGTCTAAAGTGTAAATTATTGATCAGTTTACCAGAACTCCAGAATGTAGCTGCGTTTCCTTTTTCTTACATTTCTCTGACGCTGTCGACACTTACCCAGGTGTCAGAACTGCCATCTGTTACCACACGCTTGCCAGAAACCTCCGGCTCCATTCTCTCTCTTCAATGTAGTTGCCCACTGAAGTAAGATTAGTGGCAAATGGGAACGCAGGGAGAGTGCTAAGCTTTGTTCTGCCAGACCAGTTTGGCAGTTACTTGGAGCAGCTGCAGAATTCCCAGTCTGCAATTCCAGGTTCACCAAAAGCAGGAATCCTTTGGCCAGACTTTAGCTGAGCTTGCCCGGAGCGTGCGTGCAGCGCCAGAAGCAGGGTGATAGCACAGCAATGGAGGAAGGCATCAGCAATGTCAGCTTAGCGGTATTCTTACGGCCCTCGTCTCAAATATGCCACAGGTCTGATTGATTTTTAGAAGCTAACATACCATCTATCCAACTGTACAAATACTTACTCTGGACTACCCCACAAGTACTGACAAGATGTGAAAATGAAGTTAGATCTTCTTGCTTAGTCACCAGACCTTGCAGATGGGCTCCAGAAGAGCAAAAGTTACTTTTATAGAAAAGACTGAAAAGATGAGGCAGGAGAACGTATCTTCAGGGTTGCTGCCATCCATCACGATTTACTCTCTGTTGTTCAGGACTCCCTAGGTCATGCTGCAGCTTCCACTCACTAGCACTGCCTTACAATCTCCCTGCTTAATTGGCAGCATCCCCTGCTCTTGCGGTATTTTTTTCATTTCTCAGCTAACCCCTTCTCCCTTTAAAAATCTGGCAGGTTCGCAGGTTTTGTCCTGGGATCTCCCCACATCTCACCTGCAGAAACAAAGGCGCATGACGAGGAATACGGCCTTTGGAGCTTCTTCCTGGAAGAGCAGCTCTTTGAGACAAGGGCAGAATCTGAGCAAGATGATCCAGCCAATTCTGTCCATGCAGGAGATGAGGAGGATGAAGATGAAATGCAGAGAGAAATTCCATTTCCATATGCTACTGAGTTGCTTTGAGCTTTGGGAAATAAATGAAAAAAAGGAGAGGGAAAACACACTCCTCCTGGAGAGGAAGGATATGCACTGAGAACTTAGGTTTGGTGATTTCTTGTGGTTGCTGGTGGACAAACAAGGAGTTCTGAAAAAAAACTAAACTGTTTCTTGTATCACTGCTTGTTGCTTATGAAAGCAACAGAAGGAAACCACAGGGGCTGTTCAAGTGAAGAGGATTCTAGTGCTCTTGGTCCTTTAACCANCAGAAGGAAACCACAGGGGCTGTTCAAGTGCTCTTGGTCCTTTAACCGGGCAAGTAAATGTCGCATATTTCCAAAGCGAATAGTGGCAGCAGCCTGTCCCTCCAGATGCCTTGTTTTTCCAAGGATACTACCTCTAGAAAACAGAGAACTTGTTTTGACCCTTTTCATTGTTGAATCCTCTGCGCTAAAGGGAGGAGAAGCCATTGTTAGTACTCTACTTTTACCAAGTACCCTCCGTGTCAACACTTTTAAGAATGCTGTTGGTGTGCTGATACACTGGTTTTACTGCTCCTGAGACTCTTCAGTGCTAAAGATCAACACAGAGTTAACACAGTTGAACCAGGCTTGTTTGCTTTCCTGGCCAGGCTTGCTGGCTGTTACCTTCATTTTGCCTCTCCCCATTTGTTTTAAGCTCCTCTTCCTGTTGAGAACCCTGCCTGACTTTTCACCCTCCGCTTTACTGTTCTGTTCTTCATCCCTGTTGTAGCTACACTGCACTTCCTTCTTTCCATGCCTTTGTTTCTTCCCATGCTCTTCTTTCCTCTTCTGCAGGTCCCTCTGCTGAATGGTCCTTCAGTCCTCTGCTTCTCCATTTTTGACAACTGCAGATGATTTAGGAGAGGATTTCCATCCCCAAATGTACTTTTACTATTACTTTCGATTTCACTGTCATCTTACCTCAGATGGGTCCTGCTGTCTGTTCCAGGCCTCCCACCGGCCCAGAAAAGGCAACAAAGGCTGAGGCTGTTTCAGCTGAACCCCCTGAGCAATGATCTTAGGTAGACTAAAGAGTTATTTTACCTTTGCCTGTGTCACCATCGTGAAAATGAACTACTTAACATTATTATAGATTAGTCAAAAAAGGATACTTGAAAAGATGTCTTAATGTTAAATGTTTTTTGCATATTTTGAAGTACACCTCTTTTTTTCAATGTACTTTGTAGTGAGCTAAGAACTCCCATCCATGTGATTTGAGGCCAAGGGGGTCAATCTGATTCACCCTCGCTTAAATCAACAGTTTTTCACAGTTCCTTCTTTTTAGTGAGGTAGGTAGTGATGATTAACCTTCCAGAAGTATATAATTGTATTTATATACAAGAGCCCAGATAATATATGAAGATAATATTTTACCTAAGCAACATGTTACATGTGAAGCCTCCCATAAATAGGTAATTACACTTTTTGGACACTGTCCCTTTTTCTAAATTATGTAGGACAATACCAGGTACATGTATTCTAACAAGGGAAAAAAAAAAAGGAAGGAAAAAAAAAAAATCAACTCATGTTTTATGTAGTTGTGAAGTCCATCATTTGCCAGGGATGGGTAAATACTGTCCAAAGCAGAGTGGGAAACTACTAAGTACAGCCAAAAGAGAAGTGCAGCAACATATGAGAAAGATGACAACTACTTTAGTGGATTGCTGATAACTGACCTTAAAAATCCTCCCAAGCCTGTTCCAACATTGGAAGCGTTTCATAACACACCCCCCCAAACCCAAATGCTGTCATTTGAGCCCTTTGCCAACAGTGAGTTTACTTGCACAGCGCTCCTGCGATACATGGAGATTATGTAGGTTTACTGAAACACAATTTTAAAGTACTGTCCGGTGCTCAGCCAGTCTGGGAACAGAATCTACATGTTAATCCATTGCCTTAACCGTTACAAAAGCCTCTCTTCTTTAATGAGGGATGAGTAACATTTATCTTCTGTTTCATAGTGTTTAAAAAGAAAGTTAGAATTTCCTAATTGTTTTGTATTCAGGGTACAGCATACTTGATACTTCCAGGATTTTTTAAAATAAAAGTATTTTGCAACTATGTGGTGGTTCTCCCTTATGCGTCTGCTCTCTTCAGAACAGGAGGACACATGATGATGAGCCACGCAAACTGGGTGTGTTTATGTCCTGAGGTTTTCCCACCTCGTTGCAGATTTAAGGAATGGTAACTGTGCATTTGCTGTGGTTGCTCCAAAACAGAGGGTCCCCTCGACCTCGAAGGCATCTCCCTGTGAAGGAACCTGCCATACCCATTCTCCGCCCGTGACAGATTCAAACCACCGCAGAGCCAAGTCCGTGTGGCGACAAGTGAGGCCTGGCAGTTACACACGTGCCAACAACACATCAAAACGAAGGCCTCTCTCTGTTGTCACTTTTGTACACATACAAGTCACGCAGCTGAAATAGTAAAAATTTAACTGACCTACACCTAAGATAAAAATAAATTCCAGACAAATGTGCCACTGTGTAGGGCAGGTGCAGCAGGGCAACTACAGTTTGTAAATTGGAATGAGAACCTGGGATATTTCTGTAAGAGCTGACATGACTTGCACTCAGCAGCCTCTCTCTCGACACTGCCAGGTGACAAAGATAACCAACCCACTTCTGCCTGTTGCTCATGATGTCCTGCACACTTCCATATCAACCCATTTACGATGCACAGCGGCGTGCATCCCATACGATCTCCTCGCCCCACACAAGGGAATCTGTGCCTACAGTCAGATTTTACCACGAAACAGATTTTGACACTATGTGAGAGTTCCCAGGCTCCACGTTCACCATCCCCAGGCACTGTCCTCCAGTGACCCTAGCAAAAGGTCGCCATCAGAGACTTATTTTCAATGCAGAGGACTGTTCACAGGTGGCACCACAGTAAAAGCAAACGTAATAAAACTTCAGATTGCTACTATTAAATACATTATGGATATTTTATATTTCTTACCACAGTTTTTACAGTTTCACAAATATCAAAACCCAGGTGTACACGTCCATTTTGCAACATAGAATGACTATACAATCCCAAAAAGAGCAGGCGTTTCAAATACACAATTTGGAAGTGTAAACACAGTGTACAAGCTCTTCGATCCAGGTGCTATGCAGTAGCAGCTGAGGTAACACCGTACAGCATGAACTCAACAAATGGTAGGTTTGCCTCAAGATGAGTTTTAGCATCCTTGTCCTGTTACCTGTTCAGTCTTTAGTTCTCCCCCAAGTTATACAAACATACAATAAATACATTTCTGATTTTAAAGGACACTTAGACAAGTCATGAGGATTTACGTGAGTACAGTACATTTAAGTTCAAGTGCAAAAAAAGTAACTAGTGGCTAGTCATCGATGGTTTTATAGTCTATGGTGTTGGTCCCAGGCACCACCAGAACATGGGTTGCTCTAAAAGCACAGCTAAAGCGCAGCTGCGGGACACCCCTTCAGTCAAGCTGACCGGGTATCCAAGCGGGTGAAACTGCGCACCCCTTTCCTGCTTAGCTGCTGCCATCTTCCTCTTCCCTAACCCAGCCCTCCTGTGAGTCTTGCCTCTGGGTCACTGCACAAATCCCACAGCACACAAAGCCTTCCCCACGGAAGGCCTGACGCATCACGCACGTCCGATTCCCAGGAGGGCTGAGTATTGCTGTACAATCCGAGTGCTCAGAATTTCCCGGGAAGAAGCTGTTAACCTAAGCAAATGGGCCAAAAAACTATCCTGACTAAACCCCCCAGACTCCTCCTTGAGCCCAAGGCTCTCCCCCCAGCAGCAATTTTCACTGTGCGCCAGCAAGTGAGCCGGCTGCAGTTAATATTGAAAAGCAAAACACAACATAATCCAGTCTTCCAGTGTCTTGACATCAGGCAAAGCAATTTCCTGAACATACTGCAACTGAGTTACGTTTACTTCCTCCTGAGAATCCATCTCTCTACTTGATGTCCATGTCAACAAGTTTGCCCCTATAATCCTAATATTTTTTTAGGTGATTCCTCCCTACCCCCCACCTTCCCTAGGCACTTAAAGCTTACTGTTTTCTTAATAAATAACCACAGTAACTACACTGCATTAAATAAACCATTATATAGTCGATGAAATAAAAACCCAAAAAGACAGTGTGTCCCTTGGAATCCTTGATCAGTCTCAGGTTGTGCAATCTTGATCAAAGATTCTTGTCTCAAAGCAACATCAGACCTAAAATTACCCAAACGCACACAACCTCTGCCCAACCGAAGGACTGCAAGAGCAGAGGGTAACCTCTTCAGAAGCCTCCCTCCAGCTTGTTTTACTAAATCGCCAGTTCCAAATCTTTGCTTTGCAGAACTAAACCTGTATCTCAAACAAGATAACATCAGTTTCAAAATATATTCTTTGAATACGTGTGTGGTTTACTTAATCCATCACCATAATATGAAGATACGCTTCCTAAAGCGACTCTGTTTCTGAGAAATCTTTACAGAGACAGTTTCGTGCTCTTTCTGTATTTATTGGATCTGATGTTTTCTAATAAACGACGCAGGGAAACTCCGCTCCTCTCCTAAAAAGTCTTTTCATTTTGTCTTGGGAACAAATTCAAAGAAGAAAATTATCCAATCAAGCCAGACACTCTGTGCCTCAACAAGTGAGGAGTGAACTCCCTTTTTCTACATATGGCAAAGAAACCTCGTTGCACTTGACTCAGCTTTAGCAAAGTAGCCAAGAATCCTTCCTACCATTAGATGTGGCCAGATCACTTCCCTCAAGAATGCCCAACTTTTGGCCTCCCTGCTCATGTTGCTCTGTGTAGTCATAGGAATGTTCTTTATATAGTTAAAAGCTTGCACTGCGTCACATTATGATCGTTAAGATGAAGGAAGTCCTACTTTTGAGCTCCTACTCCAGCGTTTCCCAGGTGAGAAGCAGAATTCCATGCACGGGATTTGGTAAGATGAGCGCATCTCAGGGCCCTGCGGCAGCAGGCTGAGCATCATGATCCGACACAACGCGGTCACCATCTACTTGGGAATCGGATGCTGCTGTAGGTGTTGGTGCTGAACAATTTCTGGACTGCCCAGAATCTGTCGGGTTTTGGGGCGGTTTCGCTGAGCTGACTGATGAAGCACTGCAATTCTCATTGATTTTCTAAAGAGAAGGGAAAGGATTGCATGCAAAAAGTAAGTATGAGCCCTCCCGACACTACCCCCGGTGGTACACCCCCAGATGCATTCAGGCACTTCTGGAAATCCACAAAGCACTTACTTTGAACGCCCGCAACATAACAAATCAAACTTAAAGAAGCAAAGCAAAAGTCGTACATTTAAATCCAGATGACACTAAGAGCAAGCAGACAGCAGCTTACCTTCCATCTCTTTTCCTAACTGCACTTTCCCAAGAAGCATGCAAAAAACAAACTTGTTGTGTTTCAAGGGGAGAAAAAACACAATTAACCGAACTTTAGAGTGTTCAGACAAGATCATTATTTTGACCAAACAATTCTGTAGAATTTTTTCATGCTCCTTAAATATAACTTTCCTCAGTAGTTCCCTCCCTCCCCAAGATTCTGCTCAGATTTCCTGAGCGGCAGAACATTTGTAGTATTGATGCACGATTCCATCCAGTCTACTCAAACAGGAACGTAAAGAGCACCTTTAAACACTGGTTACGTGGCCCAGGGTTGGGAAGGTGAGTCCGCACACTGCTGCACCACACATGGGAACATGACACACTACTCATGATTATCTGTTTTGTACTAAAGAACAGAGATTGTGGCAAGTACGTCCCCTTGCTTGAATAAGTATAAGCAAGCAGTAGCAAAACTGAGCCACAATCTTAATGAAATATGAAGAAATATTTTTTGCCACTAATTCCACTTTCTCTGCACTGACTCTCCCTCCAAATGCTCTATTTTCATTTCAAGGAGGTTATTTAACAAACTGAACAAGAGAGCTGCGCAGCCTTTTTCTAGTTTTGGTATTTTAATGTCACCAGCCAAAAATAAATGACTCGGCACAAAACCTGAAATGTTTTGGAGCAGGTTTGTCCTTTTGAGGCACTGAAATAGGAATGAGAGACTTTAGAGAATACAGATGATGAAGAAAATAATACAATGGTGTGCACTGAATTTTGGCACACCAACAAGGACTACTTTTATATCAGCACCGTATTTTTACAAGGAGGGAAGAATAATGAATACGTCACGTGCCATACAGAAAAGGTACAAAACCCTTTCTGGCCTCTTTGCAATTTTCGGTGAAGCGGCTGAGCGGTGTGAGCACTGTTGGACAAGTCCCTCAACCACCACACAACTGCAAAACGGTCTTTTCTTGCCATATTCATGGCACAAGTTCTGTGCGACTGCCTTCTGATTAAAAAGGGGACAGCTTATACTAATCAGGACCCCGAGGACATTTACCAACGGGAAACAGAACGGTTTGTCTGGACAAATGACTGATGGCAGAAACCCTGTGGTCCCTTCAGTGTCACTATAAAAAAACAACATGTTTTTGAACTCAGGGAAGTTCAAAAACAAACAAACAAAAGATCCCAACCAACCTGAAGCAGACATGCCTATAAATACATCTGCAAGAATAAAGAAAGGCAGGAGATCACTGACCAGTTGAAATTCCTACACACTCTGCTCTGCTGATTCACACTCATATCCCAAATTACACATTTCTAAAGAGAGCAGTTGTGGAAAAAGCACTTCTGTGTTTACGCCTACCGGGTGCGTAAGAAGGAACCTCACCCACTCCTTCCAGGCAGGTAAACACAGTGGTTTTAACAGTAACCGTGCTGTTCTAAAACTTGCACGGACAGCGTTTCCCTACTGTGCTTAAGCAATATGCTTCAGCTCCACTCTGAAAGGCTTAGAAGATAGTTCAAGATCCAAGGCCATCCAATCACTGATGAAGCTACTAAAAGGTATTTTTGGCAGGAGACTGGACAGAAAGGAAATGGTGTAAATTAAGCACCAGTAATCAGACATTTTAAGTAATGGAGTGGCTCTTATCTGCTGTAACTCTAGATGAAAAAAAATTAACCTTATTTGAACAGAAGGCTCTGTATCCCACCAGTAGTTGTCTGGAACCCTTATTTCTGCAAACATGTAGATGTTTGAACAGCATCACCCAAGGAATCAAAATTAAAGAAAAAAAATAATTTTACACTGTTAAGTAGCTGTGCATCTTCATGTTCAATCGCCTTGCAAATTTTGCAAAATGCATAACCTGTGCATTCCAACTAATGCGAAAACAAATGTAAACATAAAAGGAATTCAGGACATCTAAACCTGTAAAAGAGTCTCTTTCCACGTCTCTCTTTCCTCCCACCTTCAATTACCTAATATTTGCAAAAACAGTTATTCTTGCGGAACTACACATAGAAAAGAACTCTACTTCACATAGTATTTCCACTACTGTGTCACAGCTCCAAATCTGTTACAAGATGACAGAGAATACCCACCAGGTACTAATGCATTTACACGGCTATAAAGGTTTTCAAACATCTAACAAATACTTAAGAACTTTCTTTACGTTCAAAGATTACCTGCAAAGGCTGATTCTCAGGAGTTGGATTGGTTTTGGATAGTTTAACCATCTCCTTTATCTGGTAGACAGCATAAGCTAAGGTGACCCAAGGAGAAGAGCTGATGCCCCAGGCTGGCTTGTTCACATCCTCTTGCTCTTCTTGGTGTTTAGTTTTCTTTAGAGGGAGTCTGGGCTCAGTTCTAGGCATGATATCTTCTGATTGCTGTTGTACAAGGTCAATAGTTGCTATGGGAACAGGACTGGAAGGCACTGGGATCCTCTCCGCCAGCATTGTCTTTTCTGCAGTTGAAAACAAAATAATCACTGGCAAAGCCGAGCTTAAAAGAAAAGAGTGAAGCAGACAATGAACACCAAGAGTTTTTTGCTTTCATAGTATGGTCATGACTGGACTGAAAGCAGAATGCTGGCACAAACAGCCAGGAGCAAGACTCGCCACAGCCCAGTTAGGGAAATGCGACGTGGATGTTGCCTTGTAAGTTGGGCTGCTCTGCAGCTGCAGCAAAGTGTTTTAGATGTCGGCATAAACAGGAGGGGCTAAGGAGTATGAAGTGGTCCATTTGTTCCCAGCTAGCTATTAGAAATTCATATTTTCATGTTACATGGAAGCAGCCACTTTCACGTTCCGTGCAAATTGAAACTAAGTCTTTCAGACTTACAGCAAACTTCTTTCTCTGCATAAAGCTTCCATCTTACAACTCGCTCGTACTCATAACTAACACTGGCTTCAAACAGTCACCATTCGGTGAAGTCCCACGGCCTACCTCATCAGAACAGCTGTTTCTGATCTTAAAATTTCTAAACCTACTGATCTGACTTAAAGAAGTTGTTCTACATCTTCACTACTTTTTAATGTAAGAAACAAACCATCCCTCCATAGTTATGGAGTTATGTAGTTAGTGAGAAACAACAAGATCAGTGACACGCTGGAAGAGACAAGATCTGTCAGAGCGTTTCAGGTAAAGGAAGAAATTCTCCAATAGACCTTCACATCTAAGGTCTCCCAATAATCTGAAACAGTTTTCACAACTGTCTTGGAATGTCATCCATAAAATGACAGTCCTGACCCAACACAATACGCCTTACAATCCCAAAAAGCCTGAGTATATATGAAAAGTAATTAAACAAACTATTAGAAACTGTAGGATATTTTGAGTAATAGCTGTACATTTGCTACAAGTCTAGAAAAAACGCACTCTGTAAATGTTCTTTAAATTTTTTTTAGTAGAAATATTTTACCCATTAAAACAATCTCTTTTTTGTTTTCCAAATTATCAAATCATATTTTTGTTTACAGAATCTTAGATAGCAGTGGATATTTTAAGCAATGGCTGGATGTTCTCTAGTAGTGAAGAAATGAAGAGACTAATCCTGCACACATGTGACCACATACTTAGTTTTACTCATCCAACTGGTCTTGTTGAAAGCATCCTAATTACTGGCATGCTTAAAATTAACGTACACACACTGTTAAGATGGGTAGTGCGTATTAGATGAAAACCAGAGACTGAAGAAAACTAAACAGAATATTCTCTCTAAGAAGAAACTATTCTTTTGTAGGTTCACGGTTAATTAACTAAAAGTTGATGGGAAACTGAAGCAGTAAATATCCTTTTCACTTTTCTATTTTTTACCATTATCATTTGAACAGAGGTGAAGAAAATTCTAGCAAAATAAAGATTTGAACACTTCAGTACAGTCAACTTGATAAATAGTCAAGGATATTTCATTTAACATTCCTGCTAAAGAAAAAGAACTTTCATTTCATACTCAAAGCTTGCATTGGAAAGTAACATTCAGGTAAAAAGCAACTAAAAATTTACACCTTCTCAGATTTTGTGGCTGTTTTATTGTCTTTGTAAGAATCAGATTTATGTGAAATCCTTAACTTTTCACCAAAGTATTTAATTTCTGGTTAGCCTTTATACTAATAATGGTAGAAATGAAAAAGTTCAAGTTCCACCCGAGGGGAGATTTCTCAGGTGTCAGAACAGAACTGAGGCAGCTAGAGAAGCTTGTGTCGTCTGAAGCCATCTATACAATTTCTGGGAAAGGTGCCTCGGACTGGTAGAATATGAGAGCACACAATGGGCAAGGTGACCTTAAAGAACTGATGAAGCTGAAAAGACTCACTGCAGCTGTAAAGACTAACCTAAGGGATTCCCAGAACTGAGAGGACATAGATGTAGTAAAGTCTGTTATGCTTTCCTCCTGTTGGCATCTAAGAACTCAATGCTGCCTTCCTTAGAGCAGCAGCGCACCACTTCAGTTTCTAGCAGGAAAAAACTTCTCCCTTGAAAACAAACTGTTTTGTCAAAATCTGAGTGAAGACGCCAAACATACAAACTCATAGCCACAGGGAGCAGCTTCAGAGAGACTTTTTTTCACTAGCACTAATTTTGTAGTGTCTCAGTGACATGAATATTTACCTTCTTCTTCATCAGGAACCAAGAGCCACTGGATCAGGGCAAACAGCAGAAGAATCACTAAACAAGCCATTCCTATTCCTCTGAATGTGGCAGCAGGACCTATAACGAGATTTATTTTTTTTCTAAATTGATAATCTACTTAATAAAATGAGTCAGCATTATGCACTTCTTTGATATGCATTGTCTCATGTAGACTCTTATTAGCTTGTTTCATTATATTTTCCTCCCCCAACAATTCTTCAACAGGTTTTGCAAAGGATTTTTAACCAAGTAATTAGATTCTCATTTGTTCGTCGAGGGGCTGCATAGTATCAACCTATTCTCTCACAAAGGATTCATTCATCTTACTTAGGGATCGGATTGGAGATTTGCTCACGCAGTACTAAAAGTATCTGGCCATAATGTATTTAATCAATCTGTAACGTTGGCAGGACAAAGCCAGAAGTAACCTGGTCTGAACTGAGTGCTGACCTTGCTTTGATCAGGGTCCTGGACTGGAGATCTGAGGTCCCTCCCACTCCTGAGCAGTTCTACGATTCCATGATTTATACAAAATGTATGAGGTTTTAAAACGTAACAGTACCTTGAACTTTAATAGGTTTAAAGCTGGTAGTTCAGTAAAAACAGAAATTCAATAAATAAAATTAAAATCTTTAAGACAATTTTTGCTTACCGAAGTAATTGACCAAAACCCCTCCAACCATAGCCCCGCATCCTCTGCCCAGACCCAAGTGGAGACCTTGCAGGATTCCCTGGGCTGATGTTCTCAGCTCCGGAGGCACTGCCGCGCTAAGGTATGAAATGCAAGCTGCCCATATAGCCGCGTGCGTGACACCTGGGGAAATGAAACATTGTGAAGAGTACTGGGTCCGAAGTAAACTAATAAAACATCACAGCAACCGCACTCATCAGTTGGAGCATGCACTGGAGAAAAAAGCAACAAAATCCCTTCACTGACAAATGTCTGTGAAGTATAAATCAGCTTTCAGTAATGTGATACGGGCAACCAAGCCACAGGGAGACACGACGACTCCTTCTACAGACTCTGTCAATAGCTCTTTCTCCAAGATGATCTCACTTCTCTTCTTGAGATACAATCTTTAGAAAGACTAAAAAAAGTGCCTTCAAAGTCTCGCTGACAGATTCCTTGCCCCTTCAAAAGTGACCCAGGGCCTTTGAAATACAGTCCTGATTTCCTAAGCTGCAAGCAATTAAAGCAGCGATGTCTCTCGCCAGTCTCCTTACTGCCACAATGAAGGCAGCGCAAAGGTCATAAAATCCAAGCAATACCGCAGACACCCATGTCATTTCAGGGGCAAGAATTAAACCCCTCCTGCCCTTCTCACGCCTCTCCAAAACCAACCACCTACAAGCAAACTCATTCTGAACTCAACACCAACATGCTCCACATTTGGCACCGAGTGGTCTGGAGGGGCAGAGCACGCAAGCTCCTCGGGGTGGGCTAAAGATGGTGATTTCCAGGCCGGCTGTTTGGAGGCAGAGGCAGCAGGCCCTTCCTCCCGCTATGACCGCATCCTGCGTAGGCGCTGCCACCGCCTCGCACGTGACCCACTCCCGCTCCAGGGACCAAGCCCAGCAGAGGTGTCCTCACTGCTACAAACAATGGCCACACAGCCAAGGCAGACCCAGATCTCCAGTAGAGTAGGAAGTCTCTTTCTGGCGCATGCCTCGTAGGTTCAGGGTTATGAACACTTTTTGCTAGCGCAGGAGGAAGAGAGCTGAGGGGAAGGCCAGCGAATGGCCATCAGCACGCAGGAACAGGCTGCAGGTGGAGCCCTCGTCTTTGAGCACCTGTGTGGTGGGTTTCATGTGGAGCGGAGCAGGACAGGACAGGAAAAGGCAGGTTGTGGAGAGGTTGGAAAAACAAAACAATTTTGGAGCTCGTCACACATTAAGTAAGCCTGAACTATTTTGCCACCCTCAGATTGAGTGGGAATATTTTGTTCTTATTTGAGCGGTATTAAAAATAGTCTTCACAGCTTACCAATGCCTGAGCTCTACTGCCTAGGTTTTAAGGGAATGCTGGCACAACTGATGATTCAGTCAACATGTTTCTGTCCTCTACACTTGACTTCATGAGCAAACAGCTGGACACTCAATAATTACTTAGGCATTTAGGCCAAAGGCTCATAAGAAAAGACAACATGTGGTTTTGTAATATACTCACAGAATAACTTGAATTTTGCTTAGATGTAAAATGATAAACAGCACTGCATGGAACTGAAACAGTTCAGGTATAGACATGTTAGATGTCCATAAGGCTGTATAGTTCAATTTCATTGCAAATCTAAATAAAAAAATGCTCAAGCCTTGGGTTTGTATTGGCCACCTTTATACATTGTGGAGTTGGATTTGTTAATAGTGTAACACCTTGTTGAAAAAGAAAAAAGCTTAGATTAGGATGAGTGTATTTTACCTTACCATTTACATTTTGAGGCTTTAAAACTCACACATTTTCCATGCAGAAAGCTCAGAGTTTTAAAACTCACTGAATATCTACGGTTTTTTAATGCAGACCCGTGTATGCATTGAAAATAGCAATCAAGACCTGGTCCAATAACAAAGCAAAGCTAATCTAATATATATTTGTTTTAGAAAGGGTATCAATTAACCTAAAACATTTAATTTTACCAGCTGTTAAAAAGCAAGTAAAGTTTTAAAAACAGTCAAATCAAAACCACATCAGGAACTATTTGAACCATGAAGCACAATACCACTGTATTTGTTTGAAAACAAAAGACCATAACTTAACCAACAGGTTCTTGGATGTTTTCACCGTCACTAGGCAATCCAGATAGAACATAGTGTTCCCAGTTTCCCTGAAAACAAATCCATACCTTTAAATCAGCTTATTTCACTTGCCTTTAAAGATACTAGGCTTTTTTTTTTTTTTTTTTGAGTATGCATACATTAATTATAACAAAAATCACATTAGTATTTATACAGCAGTGACTATTTGAACAGTTTTTACAACAACTTTGATAAGAGGTCTGGTCTGGATTACTGCTAACTACAATTCTTTTAAAACAAAGCTGTTCACAATATATGTACTGTGACATTATTTGCTAAAACCACTAACCACCATTTCACCATCTGGACTATAGTTCCAGTAACAACCCTAGCGTTATGTTTAGAATAATGTTTTGCAAACTTAGGATAATTTACAAATAAATCAAAATCTGAAGATTTGGGGAGCTAAATTTATTTAAAGAGAGATATATCCTAGTTATTACCAGTTAAAGATCCAAGTTTTTTTGCTCTCTAGACATAACTGCGTTGCTAGCACATCAACAAGAGTCACTTTTTAAATAGTACTCGTTTTGGAGTTTGTTGGATAACTGCCAAGTGAAAATAGCTCATTTTCACATCACCAATATAGTTTTGTAATTTAGAAATTCCTGTTACGTGAATTGGTGAGCTGGCACAGCCTGTTACCAGAGAATGTGGACCATTGCTTTGGAACAATAAGTTGCAGCTAACTAGCATATCAAAACTTCATCTGTTAGATGCGAAACGAACACGACTGCTTGCGTGTTTGTAGACTGATGACGTGCATATATACACACTATACGCATTTTGTAGGAGGATGTCTTGAAATTTTCAGATTCAGCCTAAGCTCTTATTCATACATTGCTTGTGCAAGTCAATATGGCACACAGAGTCAAAATTTTAAGTTAAGAAATGAGTTTAAATCTCCTCATTTACTCCTTTGAGAGCGCAATGCGCTTAAACCATCCTCCCCATCCTGGTTAGAGACAGCAACTGAAACACATCGTGGTTCTTGTTCCAATCAATAGACGCAGTCTGCAGAGTCATCTGCCAGAAATCTCTCCATGCCCTTCAGCACAACACATGGGGATTATCCTTTTATTGCACGAATATATTAAAAAGAAAAATAAATTCTTTCCAGAAGTCGGCTGAAACTGTTGTTGACCTTAAAAGTCCTCCACTTGATGGCACTGGAATTTACTTAGAATTTGAAATCTTCCTGGAAAAAGAGTTATGTACAATCATAACAAGGACTTCACCAAGGGATTTAAAAGACCTATCAACGTGATGCAGTCATGTGGCCCACATGGCACCCACATGTTCTAGACAATCTACTCTTTGTTTTAAAAATACTAACCCTACAAATGCAAAGGAGCTACAGCTCTTACCTCCCTCTGCCAACAAACTCAACAGAACTAAGAGCTTCCACCTCACCAAATTTTATTAAGGTGTCAGCTCTTATCTCTACTGACAGATTCAGTGGATATGTAGGAAAGAAAGCAGAGCCTAAAGAAACAGGATGTGGTAACAGCTGCAAAAGAAAAAAAATTAATTGAGATGAGGTTAAAACCAGTAAGAGGGAGGAAGAGGAAAACAAGGTGGAGGGGGAGAGTCAACAGTACTTCTACAAAGATAAACTTGAATGAGAGTACTGGAATGCAAAAAATGTAGAGGCAGTAATTAGACACATATAGGGTATGTATGGACTCCATGGACACTAATAAACCATGTCAGATGCAGGCCGAAGAGTGCACATAGAACATGAGGAGGCTTTTGGTGGAAAGAGGGTGGGTGTGTGCTTTTGTTTTTAACCTTCTCATTTGCTGACTATAAATAACTGCAAATAGCAAGATTAACCCAAGTGTACATGATTCAGCAGTGGCTAGATTAGAGAAAGTCTAGCAGATATATTTATGAGAAAGTATTATTTTGAAGGTCTTTAGTTTTTTCTTTAAATCTCAATTACTGAAAATTACACCACACAAAATCCCCTACCAAAACAGCTTCCTCACAGCCTTGCCGGAAAAGCAAACCTACATACAATTCGTATCAAAACATCAGCAGAATAAAAACAAGATTCAAAGTGAAAGAAACTTCTTTCTCAGCCATGACTATAGGATGCTCCAGGCACAAACTTACGGCTAATTATTGGTGAGACACAAGTATTTTTTTCCTATATTTTGAGCTGAGGTGTCTTTAAACCAGGATTACCTAGAAGGCAATATCCAAAGCTTTGTATTCATCATTTGTTCCCCCTAGATGTAACATACACACATTCTTCAACATTTTCATATTTTAACACTTGATATGAGTGATAAAGTATCAATTCAATAGCTGTGGTTCAGGATCTTTTTTTAGCAAAATTCAGAAGCTTGCTGTTGTGCCAGTTTTAATAAACTGGTTTTGTTAACAAGGAAAGAAGGGGGCTGCAAAACAGATTTCTTCCTTCATATATGTAGGGATCTACTACATATGCTGGACAGAAGGAAAAAACCTTCTAATTTGTTGAAAAGTTTCTAAGTACTATTGTATAAAGCCAAAACACTGGCTTTAACAAAGACAGCACAATTATTTTTAAAGGCAGGGGAAACATTTTCTGTGTTTAAATTAAATTAACCATTCTCTTGCAAGGTTGCAAACCCAAATACTTCAAATGTTCTTCAAATATCACGAAACAGAAAGTAAAATAGAGTAGATTTTTCCTGGTTTTGAGAAGCAGTATCCACTACAAAGACACAAAAAAAGTCATAAAGTTTAAGTTAGTAATATTTAAGTTGGCGAAACTTGTACTTCAACATTGCAATGAAGATCTTAGAGACGTCTTTGACTACATGACATGAAAATAGACCTTAAAATGCTTTTCATAAACCACACCTCTGTCCTTCTAATTCCATTTGTTAAAGGGCAAGTATCTTAAAGAACCTGTATTAGCACAAAGCTAGTGAAATAAATTCCTCTGTAGCTATCAAAGCTATTAAGATTCTACAGTCTAAAGGCATTGATCTAACAATACCACTGAAAAACTACACAAAACATTTTAACAGAGACACAATGATCCAGACTGTGAAGGTTTTTCTGTTGTTTGTTGTTGGTTTTTTTTTTACGGCATCCTTTCAACAACTACAACCTTTTGCATTTAATGAAGCTCACGTTTACCACCAAACAGGATTTGCAGTAGGTGTACACCCAGCTCATGCTCCTGTCTCTTTGTTTAGTTAAAGGGTGTGTTGGTCTCGCACAGTTCTGTTTGAATAAACAGAGAACTGTGCACAATCAAATGCAATCCCACTCTTTTGACGTCAAATATTTCCTGAGATAAGCAGTAATGTTTTACGAACACGGGTATTTTGTGATATTTGTGGTTAAAAAAAAGGCAACAAAAAAAACAAACAGGAAAATACCACATTTTTACTTAATCACAGTTCACTTGAAAACAAGATAAATGTAAGCACCTGAAGGGCACCTTCATACTGGAAGGACATTACTGGACTCTCTTACCTTGAAGTACTTCCATCGGAAGAACAGTCCAGGCATTTTCCAGATACGAGATGTAAATGTATCGAGCTGTGTTACAGGCAAGACCAATATAAAGCACTCTATAGGAAGTAAGGAAAAGAGAGTTCAGGAGAGTTTGCACTTTCCTTTTTTAGTGTTTTATAATACACCTTACTGCTTCAGAAATCAACTGCACACATACAGTTTGCCAGTGCAAAGTACTTGCTCAACACAAAAGAGATTCTTTAAGTCCTACATCCAAACGTAAACTCCCTCCTGGCCCACTCCAGACATATATTCAAACAGGCTACAACTAAGACCGTCTTCAAAATCCTAGTAGAAAAAGAACTCAAAGGGACAGCAGATCCACTAAGCTCTGTAGTTCCATCCCATGCTCTGCAGAGGTTTGTAATTTAGACAGACCTTTTCTAAGCGCATTCAACGTCCCTTCCAATCTTCTTTTCCTGTAATTCAGAGATTCATTCTTCCTTTTTAGTGTAAGCCTGGTGCAGGTTTGTATTAGATGAATTAATTTTACCCCAATTAATATAAGTTTATAGTCCCAGAATCTGCAGACTGCTCAGAACTACTCTAAAAAAACACATCCCACAGAAGCAATATGGTTTATAACAACATGCCTCAGGATAAAATTTAACCATCCTGTTGAAAAGCAGCAGATGCTGCATCTCAGAACAAACAGAAAAAAAAAACGCTCTTACAACAGTTTTTAAACAATGAAGCAGAAAGACTCTCTGTGTGGTGCATTTCCCACTGCACATTTAACCTGATGACTTTTCCCCTCCAATTTTCAGATATAGTTTTAACTTACCTCTGGGATGCTTATTCATCCAGATACCTTTCTCTTATTTTTAGATGAATCTTAGGACGCAAAGAATTCATTCAAGACATGTTTTTAGCTTGTGAAAAGATGCTATTGCACTCTTGAAAGGTTTGTTTCAGAGAGGAGGATAATTTATTGTCCAAACATGGCTTCTTGGTTAATTTCCGTTTGGGACAAGCCAAATAAATGCAATTGATAAATAAGGTGTAAAGCATAGATTGTGAAAGGGCTCATTATTCTTTGTGCTGCTTTTTTAGTTAGTTATTTTACAAAGCAGACCGAGATTTAATTAAATAGTACACAGCCACTGTAAAATCTAGAGCGAGATGCAATCATAGAAATACAGCATCTTGTGAACATTTGAGGTCTCCCAATATAGCTGCTGATAGCTAAAACACACACCAGTACTGGTTTTCATCATGTCAGTGATAGCCAAAAAACATTCAAAATTATAATGGTCTATGCATTTCACAACAACATGGATTTACAGAAGACAATGTATTTTACTTTCAACAAGTTGGGTAAGTTTGCAGGAAGTTCCCTCTTTGCCCAACCACACATCAGACCAAGGTGTATTGTTTCCAGGTACATGCAAGGTCCATGGATAGCTGGTTTAAGATGCCTTTTGGCAACACAAACCCAAGCATTCATTGAAGAAAACATGGGAAGCCATGAAAAAGTTTGGTATCGTAAAATAAAGAGAACTAACTTGTTCTTTGTGCCGTGCAACATAAATTTCATCTCCCTCTTTAATTAATGCCTTCTGTTCCAAACAAATCCACAGCTTAATGCAATTCTTATGTAAAATCACACTTCTGAGGCATATTAGAGCTGCCACAAGAGGCAAGCAAACACGCAAGTTCTGCAAGCTCCTTTCTTCATTTCCCTAATTGTAAGGCCCAGGGTGATGCACTCATTCTCTTGGGGATACCAAACAACCACCTCACTACACACTTGTTTTCCCTCATCGGCAGTACAGATGCACCCAGCTCTCTGTTTAGGACCAGTTCTTGCCAGCTTAATTTCACTTTTGTCTAGCAAAAACTTTGCCTGTGCACTAAAAACTTTCTTCCCATCTCAGCTGTTTCTTATCACAGCCCGACCAGAGATATGAAGAGGTCATTTCTCAGCTACCTGTGCTTTTCTACCATGTTACACTTGCAGAATGATTTGCATTGATACTTTAAGAGCAGAAAATGTCAGGTTCTACCTTTTAATTTGTTAGAATATGTACAGAGTTTTCGTTAAATTACATTTTATAAAGATTTCTCTAATTATGCTTTTGGAGGGGTGCGTCACATGAGAACTTTTGTGTATTTACAGAGTCTTTTCAAAAATGTATTTATAATAATTGCTTAGGCTCTTTACCAGACCTAAAAGGAAAATGTAAACAGATGTTCCTTATGAACCCTGGATGTAGTATCCACAGAGACATCATATGCAATTTACAGGTTAAACTTATACAGCACTGAATCTATATTTGTATTAAGGAGACTAAGCTGTTTACAGCCATGACTACCAGTCTCTTCTTCCTATAAAAACTCACATGCTGGAATTGTGGTCAAACACAGTCAAGTTTAACCACAAGCAGAAGGTTATTTACAGACATTAAGATCATCATCTTAAACTCAATGGCAGTTCAAGTGCTTCTGCACAGGACACTATTCAACAATGGTGTCTAAGTATTTGATAGCCGGTTTTGTACGCCTTTCCATTGCAATGTCCTCCCAAAGAACTTGTGGCATTCTCCGCACTTTTTGATGACTTATTTTTAATTCTTTAGTTTACTTTTAAATGAAAATCTACTCTGTCATCTCTCAGAGGGCGGGCTGGAAGAGGCAAGGCAAAAAAAAACCTTCTAACATCTGCAGTATTCCCTCCCCTGTTGAAGAAAGGCAACCAGGAGGAGTCATCCCATAAACTGTGGTGACTAAATACAAGTAAGCACTAGACAGATAACATTAAAATATGACTAATGTGCTTTTCTCAGGTGTAGGTATATAAAGAATGTTGTTTCATTGCAACTAGGAGCTAGTTTTTAAACAACTTAACTTTGATCCAATTTTGGCTTCATAGGCTTAAGGCAAAGTAAAAAAAAAGGGGGGGAGAAAAATGAGTTAATCTTGTACATCATCTTTCTTTTTACTGACCAATGATCCAATCCCTTCTATTTAATTTTATTCACAAGCCTACCATTCTTTTGCTTTCCATTCTTCCTCTCATTGAAGTCTAAGCCTGAATTTTGTACTGTAAGACTATACAATGAAAGAGCACACTGAAGCTATCTTTAGCTATTAGGATTGTGATCTGTTCTCACCACGCCTTCATATCCTTTCTCTAGTCTTTGCATGCAAGGTTATTTTCACATACTAATTATTGTCAAATTCAGAGATTAAAAGACTGACTCAAAGTTAAGAGAATCTTCTCAGTTTAAAGGAAGAAAAAGACTATCATTTAAGTAATCTCTTAAACTACCATGCTAAGCACCTCAAACATTTTTACTAGAGGTCAAATGAAGCCAAAAATTCATCCTAATAAAAGCAAAACAAAACCGACTACAAACAACAACAAAAAAACCAAAGCACAAAACCATAGCACAGGAGGTACAAAAAGAACAGCTTAAAAAATACTTGTATCTTGATGACTGTATCATTATGAACAGGGCATTTGGGAAGGACATGATGATAACTGCACACAGAGTTCCTGAGTAAATAGCTAACAGAGTACCTGAGTAAATACAAAAAAAAACCCTTTATGACTTCATTAACTCAGATTTTCTCCTATCTGTCCTCCCCTGAGCGTTTTGTCAGTCGTGAAGGGATTTACAATATGCGGAAATTAAGTCAACTGTGAATTTAGTGGGTAACAACGTTCACCAACATGCTCGAAGCAGTTAGTCTCACAGACACAAGGCAAGAACACCGGGAGAAGCCCTGCACAGCCACCTCACTTTGGCAGAGAACACACGTGACGCTACCAGGCTGCAACCTCATTCTGCCAACACCCAGAGTCTGATTTCAAGGGCATGTGTACAGGAGGTGCTCACCTCGCTGCTTCATCTCATCCTCCTCCCCTCTCAGCATGCAAGCGACACCTTTCCAGGCTACTGCGCGAGGGCAAAGAACTGCCCCCCTCCACAAGGAGAAGCAGGCTAAAGCAGGTGGTTTCCAGAACACTGCTACTCACAGGAATAAAAAAAAAAATCTGTAAAATTAATGGTATTTAGATGTCAAAACAGACAATCCTTGCGTGGGTGGCAATTTGTAAAGATCTCTAAGAGAGCTTTGCATCAGTGAACTAGGATGTCTCCTAGAAGCGTCTGCAAAAGGTTACAGTGCCAGGCATAATGCACATACTAATACGCAACTCAAACGCAGAGGAAGCATTTCAGAGCATTTTCAACTCCTAAAATAACAATAAAAAACACTCCATTAGGCAAGCCATGTAACTGAGCAGGACTTGGAATTTTAAAATAAAAAGGTGAGCTTGAATTTCACGTTGTAACACAAGGCTAAGCCTGAAATTCAACATTTTTTGTATAGCTCTTCAGTAATTGCTAACATCTTACCTGATATGACCAACCAATTCAATCAATTTGTGGCTGAAGAAGTAGGCAGTCAGCTCAGACACGTGACTGAGCACAGAACAAACTCCAAAGAGAGTGGTGGTGCCATTCAGGTCTTCCAAGTGCCAGTAAAGAAAGGTGAACACAAAGCCATAGCCAAAGCCCATGAACCACGCCACGAAGAGCACTGAGCCGTACTGGATACTACACAGCAGTTTTATTAGGTCCCAAAAACTGAAAGACTGCGACTGGCTCATACTGGTGGGCGTGTTATCGGAGGATTCGTTGGAGGCATTTCTGTCCACCTGTGAAATTTCTACCTCTTTTCTCTTATTTTCGTCTTGCTTGAAGTGCGTATAATGAAACCGAAACTGAGTGGCCACAATTAACGCCATTGTCATCAGAACACCAAAAACAATGAAAACTATCCTGTAGTTCTTGTACTCGGGAGATTTACATCCTTGACCTTCAATGCTGACTTCTGTATGGGTATAGTCAATGCCAATTCCCACAGAGAGCATGGCCAGGCCCCAGCCCAGAGACCCCCACATACGCTGCAATCCATACCGGTCCCTGTGTTTGCCGAGGTACTGCAGAGTTACGGTGTCCACAATAGTAACGGAGGAAGCACTGAAAAATTCTCCTATGATGACAACCAGCAGAATGAGTAGAAAGATGGCTTCTACTTCTTGTTGATCGTAAACAAGCACAGCTTGGTCAGAAGGCATCGGCTTTGCGGTGATGGCAGCTGCGGTGGTACTCGGAGTCGCGTTCCCTGGTGAGGCTGGGCTAGAGGTGGTGTCTTTCAAGATCAAATGGGTACTGTTTTCCAAGACGAAGTCCACATCATTGTTCTGTGTAGGTAACAGGAATGTTATTTCAGGATTAGTTGTCCCTATTGCTTCCAAAGTGACCGGACTGGAAGTGAGCAGGTCTCTCTTCCCACGAACTTTCGGGGATGCAATGCTTGCTGTGGTTATCGAAGACATGGAGGCGTTTTGCGAAACTGTTGTTAAGAGGCTGCTCCCATTGGTGGGATGTGCTGGGGGAAGGCCCTTTGGTACGCATCTTAAGGTTGCTGGTCTAACAAATCCAATCCCCAGGTTAAATAAAACCCAGCATAAAAGCGAAAACAGGAGGACGATCTTCCCCTTCTTGAAGCGATCTGCCACCACTCCCCAGAAGGGAGCACTGCAAAACTCAATAAAGTACCTGATGCCCACCAGAAGTCCGCTCTGACTGGGTGACATACCCAGTTGCTTGTAATACACAGGCAGCAAGGGGTAGAGGGAGCCATACGCAGAATAGAAGAAAAAATAAAAGACCTTTGAGATCAGAAGATCATTGTTTATTTTGACACAGTGCTTTTCTAACCAATCCAGCTCTTCCTCTGGGACAGTAGTTGCCTCCGTCGAAGGGGATTCAGTAGGGGGTGGCAAGTCTTGATCCTTGGAAATGCCATTGAAAGGATCAGCAAGCACATACTTTCTCTTCTGCTCTTCTTCATCATCCGTCAAAATGGCAACCTTATCATCAGCTGCCATGGTTTACCACAAGCATCCAGTATCTCGTGCACTCTCAAGGAACTAGGGCTACCCTGCGAACAAACAAAACATAACGTGGTGAAGGTATATGGGAGCAGACCTGCAATGCCAGTCATCTAGGACAAAGACAGCTTCTATTTTTATGACACTCCTGAGCAATAAATGAACTACCAGGGTGGGGAAGGCCATTTGTCTAAGACGTGGTAGCATCAATAAAAATGTGGTTTATGATCAATTTTGTGAACTTCTCCCAACAGCAGATTTAATGTTGTGCAATAAAACATCTTTCGTGTTTAGGACAGAGAATAATTTCTATATTCAGAGTTAATATGACAATTAACTACTAGCATTTGCAAGTCATTTCTTTCAAGCTGTCCTTTCTCCCCCAAGGCTAACTGCTTTATTTCCAGTATTTCTTATAATACCAAAGAATAGCCATGATTTCGTAACTCAATAATGCAGCCAAGTATTTTTAATTATCAAAACAAATTATTATCCAAAGCCTCATGATGGCCTTCGAAAGGCTCAAACATCTCCATTTGAAACGCGACTTTCTAAGCACTTCACAACCATAACAGAAATTGGTGGGAGACTTGAGTTTCCAGGCTGAATGGGAAGAGAGGTGGCAATTAGGTTGGGGCTTTAAGATTAAAACAAAGGATCCTCAGAACTAGGATAACAACCTCAAAGGCATCAAAGACCTGGGAGCAAAGAAACACAGGGACAGAAACTAAGTACAGGCTCTACGATGATATCCAAGCCAAATTCTGAAATTGAAGAAAGGTGGATTGATAGGAAACCGTACTGCAGCTGCCCACACTTACCCTCCGCAGTAGAAGGCTGCAAAACTGACAAGCAACACTTAGAAATAAATTCACTGCTACTTGGACTTTGTTTTAAAATGTGAAAGCTCGTTGGTCACATCAACAAACCATTCTAATAAGCTAGGCTAGATAATAGCAGCTTTCCTTTCAAGGAATAAAAAAAAAAGCTCAAACCCATTATATCAGGCAACTATTATTGCTGTATTAGTATCTGTGAATTTAACCTAGAAAAACTGGCTCACGTTCACGATGAGAAACTTGAATATTTAATATGTTTTAGTTTTGTCATCCCTTTGCTGTTTGGATTAGTATTATCAATCACAGGCCTTTTCAAGGACTAATATTTGAAAAGAGCATTTTATGCCAGAAGAATCTGAAATTTCTCTAAGAATGCTCAATTTAGGATTGGGAATATCTTCTCTAGGAATCTGAAGTATTTTTTTTGCAAGTTTGCATTTTATGCCCACTAGGAGAGCTCCAATGGAACTAGTCTCTCAAAACTCAGTGGAAAGTAGAAGTATCATCCCCTTTAAATTAGCCATGCATTGATATATCCAGTGCCTTTAAGTTATTCATTTATAATTCAGAATTATTTAAATACTGACAATAGATTTCAAAACTGATGCAAGCTAATAACAGGAAAGACTCTATCATTCACAAGCACATTAAATTAATTTGTTTCTCACTGATCCAACGTACACATAACAGCTGAACAGTCATGGATATGACTAAAAACAACAGTCCATTAAAATATTCTAAACTTCGCACAGTTCAGTAATAGAGAAGTCTAAAAACACCGTCATCAAAATTCTAAACAGTCATGAGGTTTGTGCATGTTTTTCACTTTAAAATGTCATTTCTCTGGGATACTATCTATAAGGATCTCTGGTTTCACTTAGGGAGAAAAGGTTGCATAAAAATCTTGGAACCTTAAATACTCACTGAACAGAAACAGACAGAAATTCATCAAAATTATGTCAGCACATAGACATGGACTCTTTTTTTCCTCCAGTTTCTTCAGAGATAATCCAATTGAAAAAAAAAAAGTATTTCAAGTGTCAAGAGATTAGAAAAAGTCCTAATTAAGTTGTTAGAACAGTCAAATGTGAAAACACCTTTTCTTGTTCTTATCTGCTACCATCAAAAGCCACATGAACCAACAACTAGTAACCATCTAGTCAGCTCCTGCAATTTTCGGTTCAGTCAGCTGCTTCCACCTGACAGTTGGAAGGTCTGTGTGTTCTCTGCTCATATATTTGCTCATTTTTGGCTTCTATAGCCATGAAACTCTAATGAGTAAATTTGATCAGTCATCATCTGCGCTTTTACTTCCTTTGTGCTTCACCTTGCTTTGACAACAACGACTCCAGAACTTGTGCAGGGCCCCACTTATGTCAAGGGGACGTAACTGAGGTTTCATTGTTGTTCTGTGCCCTATCAAAACCAGTATGTGCTCAGCTATTTATAGCAACTTGCTTATTAGCTGAGTCAGAGCTTTACAGCATTTCATTTCAAAGAATAAACTTCCTTCCCTGTCCCTATAACGTGACCAGACAGAACACACATTTTAACCACTTGGATATTAGGACAAACTTCTTTGCAAGTAAACAATGCGGCTCTATTCCTTCTCTCTCTATAGGAGCTCTGAACCATCTCATTTCACATAAATGATACTGAAGGCTTTTAGAGCAATTAGTATTTGATCTTTTTTAATTCACTTTCCCTTTTCTGCGGGAATGGGTCTTCAGTTTTGTACGTTGTATGAAGAGTGGGTATACTAAAAACTGTTGTACTGCTAATACTTAAACACTTCGGTTACTGCATCTTCTTACCCCCTCCATAACTTCTATCTGACCTAGCATCCATAATCTTTTTTTTTTTTTTTTTTTGAGTTGATGGTATGACAGAGTGATCTTAGAGGTCTTTTCCGATCGTGACAGTTCTGTGATTCTAACCTGTTATGTGCAAGGACTAATCCAAAAGATCCGCTCCTAGTATTCTCACGAGCACATCTTGGGTTAGAATGCTATTAAAAGTATATTTCATAATAATTTCAGTAAATATTTTTCCATCCTGAGAGTGTTTCATTGAATATTATTAATAACACTGAATATACGCTTCAGAAATACAACAGCATCAAGACTGGTAGGAGCCATATGGCATTCTTTAATGTTTTGATCACTAGTTTGTTTAGGAGATGGATTTTTGAAAGCGATTTTATTTAGCAATTTTTTAAATTCTAAAAATAAATGACTGAAAATGAGAAAGCCAAGAAAGTGGTATTGTTACTGTAAAATCTACAAAAAAACCTTAATAATCTACAGGGCTTTCCTTCTACAGACAAAAAAAAATAAACATGCCAGTCTGGGACTGAATGTGCAGCAAATCAAACAGATGGAAAAAACCACACAATTTTAAATGAGAAGTGAATAGTTATCTTCTGGTTATTTTAATCATACCCTTCAAATACTATACACTCCCTTTGCAAACACTTTTTCTGATCCACAAGACAATAGGAGGATGGAAGACAGCACAACCGGCAAGTTTAAGATGAACAGCAGAGAACAGGAGGAAGAAAGGTTCAAAGTAAACAGAATCGATTTTAGTGTGAATATAAATTTTCACTTTTTTGAGGCAGAATGGAGCACGAAGTTTTGGTAGAGGGCTGTCGAAATGTCATTAGTTCAGCCAGGACAAGAGAGACCAGAGAGGCTGCAGAGTAGTAACACCACTCCAAAAAACCAGGAGTAACAGTTTTGAAGCCATGTTCCCTAAGCTTAGGTAAGTGCACAAACCCACAACAAAGACCTAACACACACATTGGAAGAAACTTCTGCAAAGATCCTGAGACAGCCCCGCAAAAGGAAGAGGTGTACCAGGTGGGCAGCAGAGCAGTTGTATGTCACAAGAATGCACCTTAGTCCTCTGCAAACAAACAGGCTTTTGTCTTCCCACAGGTTTGTTTCTAAACCACCACAGAACTCAGAGCAGGGAAAGGAGTTGTCGTTCCCATGACATGGCTATAACAGAAAAAGATTTCATTAACTGAGCGGCCCACTGGCCCCCCAGCCCGTGATCCTACCGGCCCGGCCCAGGAGCGTCAGTGCCTTGCTCGGAGCTGTGCAGGAAGCTTGCGGCCCTCCCGGCTTTCTCAGGCTGGGAATTATTCTGCAAGATCACTCGTGGTGCTCTGAGCCTGGTTATGCACAAGTGCACGTGCTCCTTTTCAGATCTACATAATACACTTGTTAACCACAAGACTATCCTTTCAAGCTTTACACAGATAAGATTTTTCTTATGTAAGTGCTAGAGTCTTATTATTTGTTCTAGCTTTCCTGATACAGATTGCTGCCACATGGTTTATATCCATTCCTCCAGCAAGTCAAAATCCGTTTTCAAGCCCTTACATCTCTGGCACATCTTTCATCCAATTGCCTTCTGCCAACGGCTACAGCTACTTTCCTGCAGAGCGGTACTGTTGAGCAACAGAGGAAAAAACTTTGTCTCAAGGAATTCAGTGATGACAATGCAACGGTCATTTTAATGACTGTAATGAGGTTTTGGCAGGGAGGTGGAAAGAGGCAAATATGGGTATTCTACATTTAGTTAAGTAGCTTCTTGGCATTCTTGCCTTTTTTTTTATTTCTTAAATCAATCCTCATTTACTCTAGCTCTCCTAATTAAGAGGATTTCAAGATCAGAAAGGATAAAAAGCTAATCTATTCAAGACAACCCGACATTGCAAGAAGTTCCCTATAAAACAAAGGAAAATTATAATTAAGAAAATAACAATACAGTATACAAAAAATGTAGCTCTCTCCTCGAAGGAGCTCTTCCTAAAACCTTGGGAAAAAAAAGCCAAAACATCTCAGAGCACCTGCTTTGCACTCTATCTCAGGAAAAAAAAAAAAGTGCCAATCAGACTAGGGTAGCAAATCCCTAAACCTCTTAAGGAAAACATCACGGCCCTTACAGCACAGGGCATTAAAACTTCACTTGCAGACCAACAGAAAGTTATGATTTGGGGTGAAGAAGTCCTGATGCTTTTAAATAAAGTTTAATTCAGCATAAATATTCCATTCAATAGGCTTTGAGAATTAAAGTACTATTAAGACGCACAAAGCAGAGTGTCAGATTCTGGGTTTGTATGTATGGTGAATGACAACAAAACCAACCCAGGGCAGGTTCAGCAGAAGTCAGTGCTAATGATCATGAGTAGCTTAACCCATTAAACACCTAGTAAAATCACTGTAGAAGAGTTGTATTTATACAGCCTCAGAAAACACACTCTTAGAGTAGAATTTCAAAACAGGAATAATTAATTAACCTCTAAAGCATCAGAGCTGTGAGAAGGGAGCAGACTAGCTTGATGTTTGCATTGTGTGGATAAATCAAAACCAGCCCACATGGATGGCATCACATCTTATTTTATCCCTTTCAGACTTTAACTGACCACCAAAGACTTTGGAGCAAACACATGAAATTCCACATGAAGTTTTTATATAAACATTTTTAAATCTGCTAATAGAAAGCATGTTGCCTGAATTAACTTTTTGTTTTTTTTAAGTCCCTAATTATTGTTTGATTCAGAACAGGTCTGTGCTAGAGAGGTAGACTTAAAAACTACCCATCTTCCAATCAAGCTCACCTCGCTCATCCCCAGGCTGGTGAAACTGTCACAACAAGTGCACCTGTCAGATTGCTCATCCACACTCTCTCCTCCTCAGCCCTCCTTGGCTCATTGATCTAAACTACAAAACCTTTGAATCAAAGACCTTCTGCTACAGTATCTGCGCAGCATCTCTCACAATTAAGCCCGACATCCCGTAGGCCTACAAGGCATCGCTGTAATAAACATGAATAATAGACCATGTTTTCCATTTCCAAGCCGGTTTCACCCCTAAGGAACTGCCTAGTGCTGTCGCCTGCATCCATGCCAAAAAGGAGAATGTTATGCAAACAACTTACATCATGACAGAGGAGTGCACAGGCTTCAGTTACTCTTGCATCACACTCCCAGACCCCTCCTAAGGAGGCCAACCTCCAGGCGGTGCCCTTGGAGTGGCCGTCCCATGCTGATCGACTCCGGCAGGTTAATGCACCTGCCCCACATCACCATCCCCTGCTCTCTCAAGCTAAGCAGTCCCTCTGTAAGGCCTCAGTGTAGACACCTTACTCAGAATTTATAATACCAGGAATAAATCACATTTAGTGAATTAACTCAGTGCTGGGGAATATTATTTGTTTCAATTCTGAAGTGAAACATTCGTATTGTAACATTAACCACCATAATTAGGGTTTCCATGAAGTGAAACCACCTTGTTCTACAACACTTAACTCTTAAAATTACTTGATTTTGTGTTCCTTGGCACGCACTTACTTAATGTGTTGGTCTGTAGGTTTTTCTACTTCATTCAGTATGCACATAAACCCCCACATACTTTGACACATTTAGTCAATCAGATTAAGAGACAACAGCATGTCTGAAGTATAAGATCAGGTTCATAATGGCTTTAATGCACTTTATAATAGGTCTGAAGTTGCTTAGTTAATACAATAGCGCAAGTATTAACATTAAAGATGACAAGAATGCTATCAGATCCTCATCTTTTAAAGAAAAAACCATTAAACTTACATCTTAGGCCTCCTGCTCTCCAATTGTGTTTTCCATTGAGTACATGCAAATTAAGATGTCCTAGTAGACTCTATTTTTTAATCAGTTTTAGTCAATATTAGAGCCCTATTTTCTAACCAGCTTTTAATTTACCAACTACATACCTACACTGCCGAGGTTTACACTCCATTAACGACGGGAAATAACAAGCACGCCTTCAACTACAGACAGGGCAAGTGCATGGAGCTGTAGCTGCAGCACTGCCCCAGCACAGCTGCTTCCAGCGTCGGGAAGGGACAGGGGCACCCAGCTGCAGCCCGAGTCCGGCAGTGGCAGGAGCAGTGCTCTGCTTCAGAACAGAGAGAGAGGCCTGTCAGGCGATACCCGGCCTCGGCGACCAGCCGCTGCGGCCCCATCACGTCACCGCTTCACGCTCTCCTGTGCTGCTGTATAAACTCAGGCTGATTGTGCTGTAGCTAAAGATTAAAATGAATTTTAGGTTGCGTTTCAATTGCGCCCTAGTTCCAGCAACATTAGTGATCAACCACAGCTTCCTCACAGCATCAGCTTTTCCTCTCCTATTCTCACTCCACCTGTTTGAATTAGGGATTTTTACTGAGTTCATGACTGCTAACACAAACACCATCCTTTAAACTAGGATTGTTTTCTTTTCCCCCATTCCCCAGCGGGTCTTCAGAGAATACAAACAATAAAATCAATGCTGCTTTTGTCCACTATTTACATCCAGGGAAACAAACACAAAAAAGTAACCAAACCAGAAAACTAGCATTTTATTGTCTTTTTCCTTGGACTTTACTAAACAAAATAATTACTAAATATAATAGGGGACAACTAAACCCTACGTATCTTGATAAGGCAACAGTGTTTTGGGCAAGATTTTCCTGAAATGTTTCAGTGCTGTGTTCATATACCTTCCCCCTAAACTCCCAAATTTATCACTCTTCAACACTGTGTTTTTCATTAATGCAACATTTTAAAAGAGCATGCTGTTCAAGCTTCAGAACTGCTGACCTAATATGGGTTTTAAACTTCATCTAACTTAGGATATAACACCCATAGTAGCTCCAGCACGGATTTCTTACGTAAGCATCTGTTCCTACGTTTGTTTTAACAAACAAAGGAGCAACTGACAACGTCCTTACTAAAAATCATTGTCGTTTAAGGATTTCAGGGTTCAGACACAAAGTGACAGCCACACACAACGCCACGCCTGGATGCTGGCAGCGGGGACAGGCACGGGGATGCATGTGCAGGAGTTCCCTCGGGACGCGGCCCTGCCAGCGGCCACCTCCGGGGACCTCGACACTGTCACCGGTGGTCACACAGGAGAGCACAAAACTGAGCTGCTGGAGATGAGGGCCGGCATCCTAAGGAGGTCACCGCTTAGCCACAACTCACGCCACGGGACCTCAATAAGCACGAAGGCAGCGCGCTGCGGGCTCAGCTGAGGAGCAGCTGACCGGCCCCGGCGCGGCGCGGGCAGGAAACCCTGCGAGGAGGGAGAGCTGAGCGGAGCGCCCGTTACGGACGGAAGGAAAAGGCTGAGGCAAGGGCCCAACGGCAGCATCCCGACGGCTGCGGGGACCAGGCCCGTCGCCTCCGCTGGGGAGGCAGCCGGAGNTGGCCCGTCCCAGGCCTGCCGCCGACCAGAGGGCAGGCGGGGAAAGCGTCCTTGTACTTAGGCGCTCTGTCGAGGCTGCCGGTGGCTGCTCTGTAGTCGCGCTGGACGCTTGGTTTGAAACTAGTGTTTGGGGAGCGTTCGTGGACCTTCAACAACCAAGTAACTCGACCTTCATAGTGCTTCCTGCTCCTCAGAAGTTCCAAACACATATTACAGGATAAAAAAAATTAAATTATTACCTATAGTGCCTTCCGCAGCCACTGGCATCATCCCTTCGGTAACATTGTTTCTAGAATTATATACAAATAAAATCACGTAAATGTTTAGAACAACAAAAACATAAACTTCCCCCTCCCAGTAATTATTGAGGCAGAAAACTTCAGAGCAACAGCTGAGCCATGCCGCACTATCAAAAGGTCAGCGGTGTTAAGCTGAAGAAGGAGAATAACCAAGATAGAAAGTGAAAGGCCAGCCTGAGATTTGGGGTGTTTATCAGCCCTGAGCTGGGCAGGAGATACTGAAGCTGTTTGAGGATTAAGCTCAAGCAGTGGTGTTCCGACCACAAGAGCTCAGGCTGGGCCACAGGCCAATCAAGTCAGTGGGGCGAGTGTGCTCCCCACGGGCACAGCACTGGAGAGTTCAGCTCAGGAGGATGCTGACCAGGCTGCAGACAGCATCAACTGGGACAACATAGGACAAAGGAATTACTACCTGCATCTTTTTTTGTACCTCCCTCTTTCCTCAAGGAAAAAAAAAAAAATAAAATAATTTCATTATTTTGCCCAAGGGAAGAAAGTAAGAGAAAAATACAGGTTTGCATAATTGAGGCAGACAGAGAATGGAGTCACCACAGGTGTTTGACCCATTTAACTGAAGTCCTCACCCAAGTGAAAGGGACACCGCTTCTCATGGAAGGCAATGCTCTCTCAAGGGCATCCCCCTGCTGCACTAACGTATGCATGGGGTGTGATCTTTGTATGCAGATATGAAGGACTTCAAGGACACCACCCAATTAAAAGCTTGACTATCCCTACAGTAAAGGCCTCTCCTGAAGGAGGCAGGGGACAGAACCAAATTTCATAGGGGAGATTACCTAGGGCAGGAGAAGGCTTATATATCATCTGTCTCTGGAAGGATTTTCAAAACTATTCATCTTTGAGAATCTCCCCCACAGCTAATTAACCACATCTGGGGAGACCAAGATTACAGGAGGCCTGTGCTCCTGCAGAATTCACAAGCAATTATCGGCTTACACTGTGGGGGTTATTACAAAATATTACCGTAATAAACAAGATGTGAACTTATTTTATCTTGATGGAAACTTTTTAGCAAATTACTACAAATGCTTTTGGGGAGAACAGGTATTTAAAATCATTTCCAGTCACTGTTTGTGAACTGAAAAGGGAAAGCTGATCTTTGTTAGTCACAGGCTACATTAGTGGAGCTGTAAAAGCCATCTTTCCCTGAACTCTGATAACTCAATATTACCCACCACACACAGAACGTAACCATCTTCTGCAGCTTTGCTTGCATTACCTTTCCTTGGAGCTGTGTTCTTGAGGAGTTTCATCCTGATCATCCCCCTTCCTTCGACTTGGTTTCAGAGGTATTAGGGATATTTCCTACCAAAAAAAAGTAAAATAAGGAAAAACATTTAAAATGCTCTCTGAATGGAGGAATTAAGACAACAAGTGTAACATTTCTTTGCAGGCTGTTGCACAACCTGTTATGTGTGCAAGAAGTTACAGCTGAGGACCAGAGTATAGAATATGACTAATACAGAGCCGTTTACAATGATTTCTTTACATGTATATAATATATTTACATATAAAAATCTGTGTATATATATCTTTATATAGATGTGTGGTTTCTTACTGAGTTTAAAAGCCCAGTCTGGTATGGATGGCATCTGGTGACGGGCTGGGGTCGGCCAACTCTGCCCGGTGAGCAGGGTGAGGCAGGTGCTGGGGCTTTTCACAGGGTTATTCCAGCCTGACAGGCGGCTCCAGCCCGAGCAGAACTGACCATAATAGGGCTCCACGGGGCTGTTTCTTTTAGTGAGGCTCCCTCGAAAGATCTGGATTACAGCCCGTTAGAAATTATTACACTTGCTCAGAGAGGTCTTTCTCTCTTCTTTCAGCTGTGAAAATGAGGATTAGTAAAAATGAAGAATCTGCCGCACTGCACACAAACTGTTCTCATGTTTTTTTATCACAAAAGGCTATATGTTTCTAGCTAAAGAAGTGTTCAGAGAAAGGGAAATGTAGTTGTAAACTACTTGAAGTACGAAGTTTTCTCTTGAAATAGCTGCTAGTATAAAAACATTACAGTACATAAAAAGCTAAGTCGTGAGTAAAAACCATTTAAATTAATTGAAAGATCTCTTTTTTTCAAAGACTCCTGGATCAAGCTCTGGATCACAGGAAAATGTGATATATATCAATGTGATATATCAAATAACAGTCTTTTCCTGTTAGCTAATAGATAGTCACTAATAAACATGTACCTGACCACTGGATATTGGAATATTCAGAAATAATACTTTATAAAATATACATAATTCATACATATACATGCCATATAATAAACTCTGTACTATAGACCCAAACCTGGATTAAATTTATCTTTGAAATGGAAAGAATGCTTGTGGATTTCTGGGGGCTTTTGGTTCAATGCATGTGTCACTACAAAAATTTCACTGTATGTGTCCTTCACCATTTTACCATATACCATGATGAGAATACTTGCCAAAAATAGTTACAAATGCCTCACTGCTTACAAATCAATCAAACAAATTTAATGTCTAAATGAAGCCCCCAAATAAACTTAAAAATTAAAGCAGTTACCTTTTTCAAGGTAAAATAACCAAAATTGCATACAAATACTGTTGGAACCGCATATTGCTAACCCGGGTAGTTTTGCTTAAAAAGGACTCAGCGGTGTCAGCTGACTCAGTGGCTTGTTCCTTAGGTTAGAGGAAAAATAAAGCAAAGATAGCACAACACACAAAACTTTCATGGAAAAACATCTGGTATGTTATGTGCATGATAAATGCATCTTGTGCTTCTGGTATTTTCCAGTAACGGCAAAGGTAAAGTAAGGTAAAGCCCCATCTTATGGAAATGGTTTCTAGGACCTTAAATTTTAATGTAAACCAAAAAAACCTTCTTGGTTTCTTTCATAAGCTAAAGCTTTGAAATCAAGAATTTCTGGTTGACACAAAATCTTCTGCTGTCCTTTAGCAGCTTTTAACTCTGAGCCAAAAAAACAATAAAATCATTTACATCAGTCAGATCTGCAAGATAAATTGAGGGTGAGATTTATGCTGCTAGGACTTGCTCCAGAGTACAGTAAAGACAACAGAAAAGCTTTCATTTCTATCAGATCTTTAATATATTTTGCATAACATGAACAAACCTACTTTTTTAGTCAATCCTTTGCTAGGAGAGGCACTGCATTAAGGAATTCTGGTATTCATTTCTTCCTCTTTAGGAAGTTCTTCACAACACAACAGTTTGTACAGATCCCAGCGTAAATCTGTGAAGTTAAGTCACTGTGAGGAACAAAGTGGCTTTTCCCTACTGTTTCAAAGACTAAAAGCAACTATATTACCAGAAAGAGAAAAATCCCAACAGAGGAACTGAGAAACAGACCTCCAGTGAATCAGCAAATCATAGACAGCTGCAGACACTGTTAATGGTAACCTAGGACAAAATACTTGCAGCCAGTAAGATGAGGCTGCCACTGCAGTGCTCGGTCTGGTTTGGCAGGGAAACAGAGGATTCTCTTCCTCTGATTTTTAATCTACCACTTTTAGAAGTATTACATGGATTAGCAAAGGGAAGGCAAAGGAATGTGCAAAAGCAAATCCCAGTCACACAAACTGCGTTTTACTGTGACTGTCTTTACTGTGTGCATATATACGTACTTTTTCCTACTGGAGAGGCCTTCCTCCTGCTTGTGCAATGACACAATTACTATATTCCTACAGGGTTGTGTGAACATCAGTGGCTAGTGAAGAAAAGCATGAACTCTACTGTGGGCTCCCATTTGGCCAGTGACTCATCGTGGCTGAGCAGCAGTTAAGTTACCCTGTGAAGTACTGGGCTCAGGTAAGGGAAGAGAGGAGGGAGCTGGAGGGAAAGGAGAAGGCACAGCTGAGGCTTTTAAAGTGGTAGAGACAAGGGAGCAGATTCTAAAAGCGTAATACACAAACCCGTAGGAAATCAAGTCTCCTTAGTTTTGCTGTCCACAGAGGAAATCATTTACGTTGGGCTGCTGCAAACATCGATGCCACTGAATGTGCGCAAAAACCTGATGACCTTGATCCTGTCACCAGCTCCACTGCTACAGATTGGAGGGTGTGCAAAGCCCCGTGGACTCTCTAGTTGAGGCAGGAACTAGAGACAATTTATGCAATTTAGCCACTGAACGTGCAATGAATTCTGCACCAGCCTGGCTTCACGGAGTGGGGGAAGCTTACCTGGCCAGAGCTTTGAGATGGATCTGCTTAAACCTTCTCTTATAGTGGGATCCCCAGAAAAGGCCAAACTTCTAAAACTTAAATAGCCCCCACATATACATACATTTTACTCTAAATAAAACTCAGAAATGTTAACATAAAAATGCAAAATGACTAGGGCAGGCAGAATAGTTAAAAATAGGACATTGGCACCCACCTCCTCTGCCCACTACATCCTGGCAGGATAGGTCCTTCCTTCTACACTTGGCTTCAATAACACAAATGTTTGTCTTCTATGCTGTATTCTGAGTGTACTAAATCACTATTGAGCCTACCATGTTTTAAATAACTGCGGGTATATGACTGAGGGACAACAAGCTGACTTGTTCTTTCTGATCCTTAGGAAGCTCCTTCTATCCCTTCTGATAGCAAGGGGTTGAGCAAATACTGGCATTCAAGCGAGAAATTATTTTCTATCATTGTCCTTTACACCTTTAAAAAAAAAAATGCATATAGGGTCAGATACCCCTGTTTTCCTAATTACTAGTCAACGACTTGAGGTCAAGGGGAATTTGAATTCTCAGCTTCTGATTAAATTAAGTTTTGAGAACAGCTTTTAAAGACAATAAAATACTACTGCACAGCAAAATATCCCCTATCAAAACAAATCTTAACTGAGATTCAGTTTTCTACATATTAAAAGATTTTTCAATAAAATTACTTCTGATTTTACATAGCATTATACATTCGTCTCTAATCCAAGGACTAGCTCTCACCACTTACACGGCTAAGTGTCAGTAGGAGGACTGCCCTAGACTTCAGTTACACAGGAATTCAAAGCAGTATCTCTGATAAAAAAAAAAATGATTGTGAAATAACTAGAACTTTTTTAGACAAACAGAAGCACTCACCTATTTAAAATGTGTTTAGGACAGGTAAACTATGTTGTCAGTCATGCCACAGAACAGTAATAGCAGCTTTAATGTTCTCTGATAATATTGAAGACTAAAGTAATGTTTCCATTTTTGTATTCAGATTTCAGGTTGGAAATAAAAATCATTAGTAACATATAAGAAATGTTATAGACATTTTCTGTTTAGGGCTATCAGTGCAATGTGGAATAAAGACTTCATGTAATGGTACAAATTGTTTCAGAAATATTGTACATAGCTATTCACCTGTTTCCTACAATATCCCAATAATCAGAATGTATTTAAGATAGGACTTAACATACGGTAGTATTCTCAGTGGAAAGCTTCAGAACATCTGTTTATTTCAGAGCCTGAAGTTGAAGATAAAAATAAGACAAACAAAATCGCTGAAGATATTAATAGTTCCATCCTTACCGAGCTCATTAATAAATTCATTGGATTCCTCCCCAGCAATGTTTCTTTTCCAAACCTAGAAACTAAATTGTTGACAGTGAAAAAAAAACAACATATGTTTAGTTTCCAATAGAATGTTTATTTAGGTTTGTAGAACCTGATTCTACAGTGTGTATTGGCCTAAACTTCTATTAAAACCAATGACAGCTGGAGACACTCTTCAAGCAAATTCGAGGTCCTATGTTAGTGGTATGACATTGTATTAGGCAAAGATTGCGAATGTACAGCTTATATCCAGCTAGCTGCCATCATATAGCTACTGTACCACCCAGCCTGGTTTCAGGAAGGAGCTTCTCTTCAAAACAGAAACATACCGTAGAGAAAGTTTGTGTCTTCCATTCAATGTCTTATTTTAATCACAGTCACCAAACCATCTTTTTCACAGTCACTCTAAAAGAACTAGAAAGTTGGAAGAGAATGAACCTCATCTATATATACATACATATGGCTGGAGGAATAATACCACTCCCCAGGTATCAGGTTCTCGTGCAGGACAAATACTTGTTCTTCCAAAGTCTGTCTGGAAGTCTTAGCAGGATCTAAATGTCCTTAACAAAGTGAATGCTCAAACAGAAACGAAGGGGTATTAGACTGGTTCCCAAATTTGATTTTTTCCCTGTCTTGTTGGATAAGGTTTCAACCATATGCAAAGAAACTTCACTAAAGTTAAGGCATTTTTGGGCAAAGTGGAAAAGGAGAGCAAACTTGATGAATGCTACCAATTCAGAGTAGCTGAATTCTGCCAGAAAAATTAGTGTAAAAGTTACATATTCTGATTTAATGGCTCTACAGTGTATAAAAGAATAATTGCCTCTTGTGTTTTAGCTTCACAGTAAGGAAGGGCAAGATGCCTTCTCCTCATGTCATTGAACTGTGAGCTCCCAGAGACGGGGCTTGACGTCATTCTCTGCTTGGCACTGTGACCGAAAGTGCAACCTGATTCTACCTGCTGTTCCCCACTGCTGCACAAGGAGCACAGGTTCCTCTGCTGCGGTTAATAAAGCATTTCAAACTGAGTACTTCCACTCTCAGAGACGTCTGAAATCTCAATACACATGTAAATTTTCCAGCTAACCTTTTACAATATTTCCATTCTCTTTGTCTCTTGCAGATTGTGATCTATTTATAACAGTTCAGCTATTTCTAAACCTCAGACAGAAAATTGATGCGTCATTGTAAGGATATGCCTTTGAAATGGTTGGGTGGGAAAAGAAAAAAACAACACAGGAAGGAGACAAAAGCAGAAAAAAATAGTCTTTCTCTATGTAACAGTATTAGTATTTCTTGCCCTTTTTTTCCTTTGCCGTATCTCATGACTTCCTAAAGCAGCATATCAACTATCAGTATCTATGCTTTTAAAAGTCATTTACTAATTCCTTTTCTTCTTTTCCTTCTCTTCCCCCTGTTCTATTCATAGTTGAGAAAAGGTCTGTTGCCTGCAGGGTTGGACAACTTTATCTGCTTTTAGGATGTACAACATAGCTCCCTAAGGATTCCTTATATCGCTACAGTGTGCTCTTAACTGTTTATGACCAGAAGGGTCAAAGCTGTCAAAGTACTTATAGGGGTGGGAAGAAAAAAAAAAAAAGAGAGGGAGAGAGAGCAAGATTTTAAGTGCAAAACCAATCGCAAAGTAAGAAAGAATTCTTTTTTAGCATAATATATGGATTTTTTTTTTTTTTTCACACGGAGAGAAATGCAGACATGCATCCCATATGAATTAGAGGAAAAAAAAAATAATCAGTATGGTCTCCTCATTTCAGAAAGAATATATCAGAGCTGGAAAAGGTTCAGAGGAGTATGCTCAGAAGTTTGGAATGACTTCTCTGCCTGGAACAGCTGAGTAGACTAGTATTCACCAGACAAGAAAAGAGGCAACTGAGCAGGGATATAGCAGATTTACAAAGTCAGGCATTGGACAAAGCAGGATAATTTACTCAAAAAGCCACCAGGTCCAATTCAGGAGTCCCCTGAGCTGAAACAGAGTGTGAGCCCTGCTCTTACTGCTCCCCATGCAGCCTCTCAGGGCCCTTTTTTTGGGAGATGGTGTCCTGGGCTAGACAGTCCTTTGGTCTGACTTGGCATGGTTGGTTTTACCATTGTATTGCTTCTAAGAGCTCTAGTCTTCTGGGGAACATTTAAAAGAAGTTCGAATAACAATTAATTAATAGTTCTCAAACATTTTGTACCACAGTTTACTTACCCTTCAGTTTTTCAAAGTATTGTGCATTTTTATAAATTAAATGTTTCAAGTAAACGCTAGATCTGCTTTTGCAGATGACTTTAGGGTCACAGCTGGTTTCATGGACCCTCCAGTTTCCTAGGCCACCGTGTAATAAGTGTACTAACCCTTATGCTTTGCCTTAAACAACAGCTCATAGGTGTACTAAGTTAGGAAGGCATCTTTCCTATTCTGCAGAGCCATTCTAATGTACTTACAACAGCAGCATTTCCTACCAGTGCAAGTCCATCACTGTACAAGTGATGGTAGAAGCCAGAGCAAACTATCAGCAGCTGCCTCCTTCTTGACATCCGTCATATCTAAGTCAGAAAAGCAGTAGTCACATGTTCCTTGTGTCTTCCATAGCCTTGCCCACCGGTCGCCCCAAAAGCAGGAACTTCGAGGAAAGCCTAAGGTCTCAGTTCTTCCTTCTTTGTAGCACGTGTGCTGAGTAGTATCACTACAAAGAGTGCCAATGCCATCAGCTTCAAACTGCAGGGTTTTTGTTATTCAGGTTGTAGTGGAATAAAAAAAGTTAAACAATTACCCTACACACTATGGAGGACAACTGCAAATCAGCCACCCTGATGCCTAAAAACCCTTCAGATAGACCCTTCGGTCTAATCTTGAAAATTCTCCGGTAAACTGAGTTGTTTATAATTTCCATTTGTAAAAATGAAAATGTGTATGGAAACAAATGTAGATGATACATAGGTTACCTGCCTACCTTGTGTGTCTCTCACTTTCTAAATTAATTATTTAAGCATCAACTGCCACTCCAAATAGTAACACTGGAGAAGAATTTTAAAGACTTCAAACAGCAACATATTTTAAAGTTTGGCTCAACAGCACCACATTTTAAGACAATGCAGTATCACTAAAATAGAATGCAGTAATTGGTTTACAAAATCTGTCTTTGCTTACCCACCTTTAGATTTAGTAGCTAAAAAAACCCTGGCAAATCTTTGGACTGTGAGCTGGGTGGGGGTGATCTCCTTGCAAAACCAGTGACTGAACAAATACACCTGGTTTGTACACAAAAGGCTCAAAAGAGGAAATGGGTATTGGAAGATTGGCTATTAATTAACTTCAGGCCTATCTGGGAAACAGAGACAGTGAACCAAACTACAGTTTCAGCTCTATAGAGTTTAACTTTCATTTAGCTATTTACTGAGCCGCAGTACTTCAAAAGCATGGCTGAGCTACAAGTTTTTATAAGCTAGGTAAGTACTACCCACATTCTACATGTTAGATAGATGTGAAAAATGAACACACTTCTGCAAACAGTTCCCCTTCCTGGACAAGAAAGGTACAGGTTACACAGTATGGGTCACTAAAATCTTTGGAAAAAAGTTTCAGTGTATTTAGGATCAGGTGACATCTTCTAGAGAGGATGTTTTCTATCACTTTCTAGAAATAACTCCATATATTGCTGGGAGATCTGCTTCTGATTGTTATTATACAGTGGCAAAGTCACGATTGGCTGTTGTAGTCATTTTGTAGTGAGCAGTTACGTTACCTACAAGCATTATGACGGCTTATTGTGAGTAAGCAGCAAAAGCTAAGACTACTGTGAAACAGAGAGCTGACTGCTTGTGCAAATACCTTTCAACCTGCTGAAACTGCATACTGGAGGACCTGACAGAATTTTTGGCTTTTTACTTCTGTAAATACTGGGCTTCTTTTACTTAAAGTGTGAAGGAGGTGGAAAATTCTCAGACAGGTGGGAAATTTCCACAGAATGAAATAAAACTGAAAAACTCCTGAGGAAAGGAGTGTGGCTGAGCATGCGCATTTTAATACGGCATGGATTTGTTTGCCCTGTGATAAAAAAAAAATAAAAAATCCTTGTTTCCTTCTGTAGAGCTGGGTAACAGCTGATAGATGGCAGCATTACAGGCTTACAAGTGAAAAACTGGACATACCAAGACCCTGGTTGGATAACAGTTTAGAGAACAGCTTTCCTTTTTTTTTTTTTTTAAAAAAAAAGAAACAGAAATTATATTCCATGAGTTGATTTGTAAAGCATAACCCTGGGTCATTGTGCTACGTGGCATTTTCTGGTACACACACTGCAAACACGCAGATAAACTATACTTAGGCTTTAGCTTAGTAATAGGAGCTACCTTTTGTGGAATGACAAGCTGCCATTTGTCACCACCAGCACAGAACTGCTTACTTAAAGTATATAGCTTCTTAATCAACGTTAATGGTATTACAGTGAGACAGTAAAGGTTGCTTTCTTCATTTTACAGCGGTGAAAACTAAAGCAGGATAGTGAAAAAAGCTACAAACGTACTTCTCAATGTCTGTTTCTCCTGACTATTTCAAGAATGCTGAAAAATGTATATTGCAATGGCAATTAAATGACAAACAGCTGTACCTGCAAAATTCAGCTCTATCTTACTAAGAAGAAACTAGTCCATGGTGGATGTTCCAAAAGGCTCATAAAAGCCACAGGGATGCTGGTGGTGGAATAGGAAAAGGAATGAACAGTCCAAACGTGTTTAATTATTCTCCTTCTCAGTCATGGGGGAAAACAAGATTTCCATTAACACGTCAGATTGAAAATGGATTTTTCTTTAGTTGTTTTTTTTGTGTTTTTTTTTAAAAACATGAAGTCTCTGGTTTATTAGAAGAAATGTTTAACTGCAGCATAAAACAAACATAAGATGTTTCTTCTTAGTGCTGGCCAGAACTTCCTCTTCTTTAATTTTTTTTTAGGCTATAAATGTCGATAAAATCACTTTTCAAAGTGTCTTAAATTTACGAAATAATGTCCCAGGCCAATACTACATGGTGCTATGTCTCCTAGGCAGAAGCTCAGCCTTTAATTCAAGCAACAGATTTGTGTGCTTTAATGTCTTGGCAGGTCCCAGATTGAAACCCTGCTGTTAACTCCTGCAGCTAACCGTACAATAAAGCATCTTCTCACTCCCAGAGCCTGAAGAAGCGCTCTTAGCAACAGTTCTATAAGGTAGTGCCTGCATTTTTCTTGGCAGACAGAGGTGTGTCAAAGTATGACTCAATCACACTGTGTTGCATGTTATTTCTGAAATAATTATATATTCCCATGTCGTGCACTTAGCAGCGTGAACCTTCGTTCCAGCCTGCTATTGCAGACAGAGAGTGAGCCGGAGGAGGAGGAGGGACGCTCTGGGTCTGGACAAGAAAATCAGTGCCATCATGAAATACACAGGGCAGATGGAAGATTGAGATTACAGAGAGGAACTAATGATACCAGAGACCGTGTATTTCCTTGTGAACAACCTAGATCTATATTATGCCCTGCCACAGCTGCCACTGCCTTTCTTCATCGAGCAGTATATCCCTGGGGAAGTATAGCCACTGACTGAGAGCTCCAGGAACCAAGTACTCTGTCCTTGTCACTTCCATTGCAAGTTTGTTTATGATCCAGGATGACCATATATCTTTTTCTAAAAAACCAAACACTTTCCCTTCTGACTTGCTACACATCTTTTCCGCAGGGTTAATAATGATACACAGAGCTGGTAAACTGAGTTGTACTGAAGCTAACATTTGCTCGCAATTACCCCATACTGAAGGCTGGTAATTTATCCTTACAGAATATATCTGCATGAATGACGTATGCTTATTTTTTAATAGCTTAAAGGCCTCTATTTATTCTGCTGACCTTTCCCCCCCGCCATTTTTAAGCTCTCCAATCTGCTCTACTGTCCTTTGCATCATTTGTGGTATTCAATGGAGTATCTTTCCCTAGGCAATGTTCTTCAAAGGCATTATTTTATGAACAGCTTTAGCTGTACTCCAGAATTCAATAAACTAGAAAGAAATGTTGAAAAATATTATTAATACTGACTGTTAACTTCAAATGTAGATCTTTTCAAGTGAAAATTAATACCTGTGTGAGGTGTCAGATGAGTAACGTGGAAAGGTTTGAACACACACACACACACACAGGCACACGTCCCATTAATAAGATACTGGCTGTCACGCTGTCAGCCAAACTGCCCTGCTGAAGAGCCTCACTTTAATTTAGAGCAACAAATTCTTAAACATTTGAGGTGCTCTCCATGCTAAAATTCCTGGAGTGTCAGAAAGCTACTAATTAGCATCAAATGCTTTTGTGCTTAATTTATTATGATTTTGACTGAAAGAAAACGAGGTAACTAAGTATTTGCTATAACCCCTGAGAAGGAAAGGTTTGGTACCAGATGGTTCAAGAGCAAAGTGTGTGACATTCCAGCTGAAAAAGAGATAAAACAGGGAGGCCAACAAGAATGTTACATACAGAACTGAGCTCCTCAAATAGATTTTTAATGATTCAAAATGTTTGAGGTTTCTTTAGTTTTTTTTTGTTCTGGGGTTTTTTTTTGCTGTTGGTTTGTTTTTTTTTAACTGTCGCTTGAAGAATATCATTCTTACGCCAGTACATCATAGGAGGAAAATTTCAGGCTAACGGTAGTTGGCAAGATAAGCATATAATCTGCATTTAAAATCTGATGTGCATTCATTGATATAAAAGGTATGAAAAGCACTACTTTTAAAGTTAACTGAATCAATGCTAAATGCAAGACAGCTACAAGCTGGCCAATAGTGCTTCAAAATGCTCCTGACAAAGGAATTACTGTGATGTTTTAAAGTAAATCAGGCAAGTGAGGTGAACAACTATTTGGAATATTTTTCCTCCTCAAGGTAGGTACATAATTCCAGTAGATTATAATTATGACTTACATAAGACTCAGTGGAAGGTTACAAGGATATATTTAAAATATTAATCACCATTCAGAAATAAGACTTTTAAAACATCAGGATAATTAGTTCCATTAGGGTTACATCTCCATTGATACTGCTCTCGCTCTTGCCAACATAAGTCCATCATCTGATTTTTATGCTGTCACATACAAATGTGTTAATGAGGCTCATTCATAACCTCCTTTGTTTCCGAACTGATCAGCGTAAGGAATTACGCCGGCATTTTTCATTCCTACTCTCGGGTAAAATCTCCAGAGCCACAGGAGATAGGCTGGCAGGGGGTAGGCACTGAAGGCAGTGAGCCCAGTTCCCTACTGCATTGCATCTCTGCAGTCCTGCTCTGTGAAATGGGTCTGGCAAACTGCTCTGTCTCAGTAGGAAGGTTAAGTTGCCTTGTGACAGGATTTTGTACTCCAGTATGCACTCCTTTTCCACCAAGAAAGTTACTTCAGAGGGCTAAAATCATTCAAATATGAACTTTGAGGTTTCGACTCACTAGAATTACATGCTCTAAGCAGCATTTTAAAAAAATTTCCTATACTTTGAAAGTCACATTTCATTAATTAGGTGTTACTGCATCTCTTTGAATCATTACAGACCACATCCTGAGATAAGATTCTGTGTCAGCAACATTTATTTAAAGTCTGATGCTGGTGAGAGATCTAGTCAAATTTATGGGTAGGGTTTTGAATTGAGAAGAATGCAAGTAACTAACTCAAGTCAGGGCAAATTTGATTAGGATTACATATTGTAAAACCTGTATTCCAGATAGTTAAGGCAAACCAAATCAGAACCAGAAAGCTGTTCTGTACCCTTGGTTCCTCGAGTCAATCAGAGAGATTTCTTAAGAAGAAGCAGTAGCACTTTGCACTCTATACCACTAGTCTTACAAGTTCTGTTTTCCTGTACTAGTTTCACTGCTATTTTCATGTAATATAAGCAAAGCACCTCAAATAACATCCTGTTAACATAAATAAGCTTGAATTTAATTTCTTATAGAAGCACAAATTTAGAGTAAATCTTGAATTAACTGATATTCTGGGATAGTGCTATTTCAAGAGGTCCAACGGGGATGATATTTTGAAATACAGACCCACATGTGTGAAAACCACATGCCTTTTTCTCTTCCTACATATAGGCAGCTCTCTCACAGAATCAAGAACATACATCACAAGCAGAACAAGAGACGTGATGACACAAGGGGATGCAATACAAGTATCATTTGCTAAGCAGACTCCTCAAGTCCCATAGGCAAGCTTCCTCGAGCGAGGAGTGCGGGCTGCTGCTGTACCACCGCTTGCACTACCAGAGACAAAGAAACTCCGTCTCATTCTTTCCAGACATGGGAAACTCAACCTTAAGAACTAATTACACATCCAAAGACACCTTCAGCACTAAGCTATCCATCGGGGATTTTTTTGGTCCACTGGAAGTTAACTGTCCTACCAACAGAAAATTCACTTTCCTCTGGCCCCATTCCCACACACGCTCCCTACAGCTATTTCCACCCACACTACAGCTCTTTTTAACTGTGTTTAAAAAGCTGAGAGAGAGAAATGTGCTGCTGCTGGTACCGCTCCGCCTCCTCAGGTGGGCGGGTTGGTAGCTGGTCAGTTCTCTGCAGCATTTCTCATCGCTGGATGTGTGGGAAGCAGAGAGCAGGAAGGAAAGGAAGCGGTCCTCTTAGGAAAGGAGGCATATCAAAGCAAGTGGGACGCAAGCAGCCCCTTCCCACTCGCCCTTGTGCAATTATATGCAAATGAAAAGCTAACACAATAGATCTGCAAGCAGAGCTTTCCAAGCCGTGGTTCTAAAAGGTATCAAACAGCTTGGGTCTCAAAGCCAAATTCAGGGGTGACCAAATCTCTAGGAAGCCAGAATTTTTTACCCACGAAGAAGAACAGACCCGTGGGAGGGAGGAAGGGAAGAGGGCGTTCCTTACAGTTATGGTTTTGTACGTAGGTGGAGGGTGGTTCGAGAGGAGGAGTGACAGATTGCTTGTGGCAGCAGGGAAGAAAGATGTAGGAGGGTGTTTGCTCAGGGTCCTGTCTAACCCAGGGGGTACTGGCAGGGTGGATGCAGGACGAGTGGTAAATCTAAGCTGGGGTGGTGGGAGGGGAGGAACCCACTGGTGGATAGACCTTGCTTGGGGCCTCTCTCCCAGCCTCGGCAACACGGCAGCGTCTGCGGCAGCACCCACCCGGCCACCCCCACACCTTCCCCGGTGCCCTCTGAGGCCAAAAGAAAATGGAAACTACTTCACTCACACGGATTCATTAGGGATTTGCTTTCATCTTTTTCCAAACACTTCTAGTTCCCCACTGATAAGATGCAAATTAACTGGTGAAAAGAAGAAACAAAAAGGTTGGTTTTTTTCCCCTCACACACTTTGTTACAGGAGAAATTCACTGCCGCATGCCATTAGCTGTGCCCTCATCCCAAATCCATGACTTCAGATGTTATATGGATGCATTATCTGAAAAGTCTCTGACCAAAAGCCCTGGGGAAAGCACTTTGTTCCCATGGGATTACTCACATTACAGACATAAGCAAAAATTTGCTTCTCCATTTTACATACGTGCTTTCTGTGTTTCAGTCCTTCCCTGCGCTGGCCTATTGTTAGAGAGTGGAAAAACAGATTAGTTTTCCACTTATTTTGTGTCTATTTCTACTCTCATTGATGTCAGTGGAAGACTCTTTGCTGCAGACCTGAGCTTTTAGCATGAGGTGTCCAGGTTGGCACAAAGAAATTTGAACCTGTGTCATCTGTTCAGGTGTTTTAGAGCATTGTCACCTGAGACTGGACTGAGAAAAAACCATATGAGGATTGCTTGTCAGTACAGTGATAACCAGTTAGCAGGCATGACCTGGAAATGTTCCCATTCTGTCCCTTGACCCCTCACAGACTCATTTTTCCTTACCTTCCTTCACTGTAAGGGTGCATTTACCACCCACACATAGAGAAATTTGCTGTTCTAACAGCTAGCATCTAAGGAAAAGATTAAATTTACAGCGAGCCTGGATGCAGGAGTATAGGACGTACCATTTATGATCCAGTCTTGGTGAACTACACTGGGAGCTCTCAGAGGCAAGTAAGCAAAAGGTACAAATTAACAATTAATTAGGGGCATACAGAACACAGCTGAGCTGCTTTTGGAATCCTTGGGAGCAAGAGCTCCCACATCCTGAAGTTCGATGTTTTTTTCTGGAAAAGAAACCAAAAAACCCCAGAAACAAAACCTGAAAACATCTGCTCAGCTCTAAAGTCCTCCTACAGTCTGCAATTTGTTTTCTCTTTCCAAACCTGCTGAACACACTGCCAGGAAACTTCTCCAAGGGGAGGAATTACAACCTGCCTATCCTTCTGGCTATTGCACTTATAGTCCCTGAGTTCCTGGCACGTTTACTAGAGGTGCTGCTCACCCGTAGTATACCCAGTCTCCTACCACCCTTGTTGCTAACAGTACTATCATCCATAAACTCCCAGGCTAAAGGTCATCTCATTCCACTTATTCTCATGTGACTCCCATTATTTTCAGTCTTTTTCCTATTTCTACTTACAGAAGTCTTTTATTTACATTTTAGAAAACATTTTCACTTTGATATTTCATTCTGCAAAAAATGGGGTGTGCTAGAGTACTATTAAAACCCAGGATGGTATCTGAGTTACTTTTTGGACTGGCTTGTGGTCACTAAATGGCTGTCTGTGAGAAAATTGCAATTTTCTAACACCTGCCACCTCCTCACCCCAAAAAAATACTATAGGTAAATTCAAGCCATCACCAGCATGTTTTAAAATGCAGAACACTAGGCTCAAGGAAGACGGCTCTTCTGTCACCACCCTTTCTTCTTGAAACCAATTTTTTTTTTTTTTTTTAAAGGGTAAGAATTTAACGACAACATTGAGTATAAATTCAGTGTCAGCACTGTGGAAAGAAATTGGTAGCTGTTGCAAGACAATGGCTGCTGTCACTTCATTGTTTACAAATGAGCAGGTCCCACTCTTGTTCTAAATCAGACAGCTGGAAGACAACAAAGAAAGGGTCTACACCACAGAACAGATAAAAATCAGCGTAAGTAGAAGATGAATCAGACCACTGACTTCTATTTTGGACTCTAGAAACAGACATCCTATGTAATCGTGTCTTGATCACAGGCCTTGCCCATGTGCACCATGCGCAGGTGTTAAAAGAGATTTCCAGAGGTTTCAAGCAGCCTCCACCTGCTCTTAGCCAAGGTGAGCTTCCTCACACTGATTTCTTCATTTCTACAACGACACTAACAAGATTATCCTACAGAAAGGTTCTGTTCATATTTATCTGAAAAGTACAGACTTTCAGACACAGCATATGAAGTACAAAAATGCTACCTGCTTATTAAACTGCCCATAATAAACTTCCAGGTTATGCCTGGATGAGAGATGCAGAGTTATCCTTAAAAATAATTTTTGAAATATAAATTTAAGTAAGAGTTCAGATTCAGCAACAGGGATAATTCAGTGTCATTTAGACTGGTTTAGATTTAATCGCACGGTACTCGCTGTAAAACAACATATAGGGCTGTATACACTCAAGGTGACACTAACAGGCTGCATCTCTGATGATCATGTAATCTTTAGGTAAAAATTCAGTCTGGATTGCCTAATGAATTCTGCAATTAATTAGTTTGCAGTAGACTGTCTCCAAAGCATGCAAATCACCTCATGTCCCGTTCTGTTATTTTTTGCTCACAGTGTAAGAGACTGAAAACTGAGACTGCATACTACAGAAAGCATTTCTCGTTTTGTTTTTTTTGGGCCTATTTAGTTTGAGTTAAGATTTGTACAACCAAATTTAACGTATCCTAAGAGTTACTGCAACGGAAATGCCAATACAGATGACTCTGCTATAAGCAAGGGCTGAATCATTTCTTGCAATGAAGAGCAAGGTTGCCCTCTGGGGACTTCTCTAGAAGTGCTTCTGAGCCCTGGGATTTTTTTTGTTCCAGCAAAATAATTTTGCTACAAGATTTTCTTTTTTTTTTTATATGAATGTGAATAAAGACAGCCAGTGGTAAGAGCTTGCTACATCGAGAAATGATGAAGCTACATTTCTCCCTGATGCATTTTATCGTCATTTATTCCATGGTTGATCACATTTTTCAGTATCAGTCTCACACTGGGATTTGTCAGCCTAAAAAAAAATCTAGCCTGACATAGTTACTGAAATAAAAGTGAATTTAGTATTATGGACTCCTACTATGATGTCCATAAACTCTCAGATGCCTTAATCTTCTATTTTGTTGGGTTTTTTTTAAAGGGCATTTCTCCTGGTTGCAATTTCTTAATCTATTTCTGCTAAACACACTGTGTTTGAGCTCATACTTCTGTCTGTAACTACTGCAGGGGCAGTAACCATGCTAGTTGCTTAATCTCTGCATTTGCCTTCTAGGATAACCAGGTACCGGTGGGATATGACACTAATAACTTGGGATATGACACTTATCTGTGTGTCAGTAGCCAAGAGGGCAGCACAGGTGTGGCTGGAGGTGGAAGGGATGACGAAAAAGAGATGAGAAATTACAAAACTGGTGTTACTGCTAAAAATAATACACCATCAAAATGCCCTTTCAATTCACAAAGCTCAGCTCCGAAAGTAATTAAGAAACACATGTCGCTCCACCTTGGGCACCACACACCAGGGTTTACATTACTGCTCCGTATGGCGTCAACTGCTTCACCAGCGAAGGACCGGCCTCACCTCATGTCCTCCCACCTCCTGGCCTCATCCCAGATGGGAAATAGCACAGCTTCAGCCCAAATGCTGAAGCTGGGTCCAGGAAGCCCTGTACACAACCAGCGAGCAAAGGGCCTGCAGCCAGCCTTATAATCCCCGCCTCGCACCCTCCTGCCTGCCCGCCTTTGATAGCCTCTGCCTTCACTGGAAAGGGGCTGCTTGGGACGTGTCGTCGTCCTTCCCGTATGTGAGGGCGGCTGCTGCGGAGCGAAGCTCCCGGAGAAGTCAGCACCCTGTCCCAGCTGCCCGTTTCCCAAAGAGACGGTGAGGGCTGCTGGGGGGAAGCGAGCCCGGCCCACAGAGCGCCTCCCCGCGCNGGCTTTAAAGGGCGCCGAGCCGGGCGGCAGGGAGCGCGGTCCGGGCAGGCCTCTGGGGCCGGGGATCGTAACCTTCCGAACTGGTGTAAAATATCATTTGGGCCTCGATTAGCCAGCGCTGGAGTAATTTTCCCGTTCTAAAACGAGCGTGTAGTGAAAAACGAGCTTAAGTGGCCGCGAGGCTAGCGTGAAACACGTCTTGGGCTGGTCGGGAGCTGAAAGATGAAGTTGCTCGTTAACGCTGATGCAGGGCGGGCGTTTGAACTCCCGCCGATGCCGCTGTTAACTGCCGAGGTTCCTCAAGCACCGTGTACGGTTAATAAGTAACAGCCTCATGACTTACAGTGGGTAATGTTCACAAAACGGCCCAGGATGGGGATTTCCTGTCAGCAACAGAAACATGAGCCTCCTTCAAGCTGTTACATAAACCCTACCGAAATGTATATACACACAAGGGCAGCTTTGTTGTCCTGGGAGCTTTGGAAATGTGCAAGTTTTTGACAAAACTGTTAAAAAAACATAAATGCTAATATTTAGTCATCCAAAGGCTATACATCCTTAAAAGACAAACACTGCTAAGTATCAGTCTCATCTCCCAAACTCTAGTTATTTCTAAATTCTCCATTCAACTTGAAATTGAACACGTCAAAACCATTAGTAGTTGGCGTTGGTATCTGCTATCTATTTACTAGTAAGCAAAGAAGCTTCCAACTGTTTTGATATCAAAATCGTACTCTAATTTACTTAATCTAAAAAGAATGTAAAACAATTGCATTGAGAATTTTTTCTGACAAAACTTTGCTTACCTCAGCAGTCACATTTGGGGATTGTTTAGCTGGTTTCTAGTTTTAGCTGTCTGTTTCTTTTTCAGGCTGAAGCCATTCAACAGACTGCAAGTAATATTACAACATTTGGTAAGAACAGCATCTTGTTTGACCGAGTTGGAAGCTTTTAGGCCGCTTAACTCCCCTGCGACAGACAGCGCACGTAATGTGCCTGCTCGCAGGGGTTCTGAATGCCATCATTTATTGCTCGGGCAGAACCCTGCCCACATCTTTGAGCACTTTATTACAGGTTTCTATTGTACTGTAAATTGAAGCTTAATTATTTTCACCTTACCTACTTTTATAGTTAGTTTCTGTGTTAGCTTCCAGGTTAGCTTCCATATATTCCTTACCTATTAAACTGTGAAATCAATTGTGAAAACAATTTAGCGATTTGTTCTCTGCTGTTGAAAGTTACTTAGAGACAAAGCAATGTGTATGTTTGAGTTCGCAGTATCAGACTGCCAGCAGGGACACGTGGAAAGGTTTTTGTTATAATTGTGACACGTATTTTCAGAATGTCGGTCTTAAAGAACAGTAGTATTGTGTCTTAGTGTGGTTTGATTTTTTTTTTTTAGGAACTCAAACATCATTGTCAAAGAGTGCGTGGCTTAGAAATTTGTCTGAGGGTTATTACTCTGAAGGACGCAAACATAAAATGGTTTCAAAGGAAATGTTTAAGAAATGCAAATTAATCTTGAAGTACAGTGGGAAAGCCTTAGCATAGAATTCTAAAATGCATGTTTTATGAGCTTAAATAGGAAGTTTTAATAATACATTTTCAAAAACACTCTTGGAAGTATGTTGCTCGGGGTATCTAACTGATGGCATTTGTTCTATCTGTTTCTTTTTGCATGTACAGAAGATGTCCAAGCATACAGATTCCACAGCTGAAGTGGTGTTGGAAAAGAGAGGAAGTGCAGGAATTATAACTTTGAATAGACCCAAGGCTCTCAATGCGCTAAATCTTTCTATGATCCGACAAATTTATCCACAATTAAAGGTTAGTACTCCTCTTCTGCCCACCCACTATACATACGTTATCTGAAACCAGTTTTAAAATTCAGTCTGACGTTTCTTAGTGTACTGATTTAAGGAATGAAAGTCTATGTGAGTGCATTGGCCTGTGAGCTCCCGTTTAATGGGCGGGGAAAAAACAGACCATTTCAAGCAAGGTAGAGAAGACGACACATCAAAGAAACAAGCTGTCAGACAAAGTTACATTTAGCATCTGATAGACAGAGAGATACCTATATTCAAACCGGAATGGAATTCAGAGCGAGCGGTGCTTAGCGTTTATATGTTCGCTTTGGCAACATCCAGCTGGTCAGTCAACGCGCATGAGTCCCAGGCTATGCAGTGGTGTCGCCGCTTGACTGGGTGCCTGTTTTGTGGGAAGGCTGCGTGGCTGAAATAAAAGACACAAGCCCCTAGGAAACAAGCTGCCATCAATGTCATGCCCTTAAGAAGAACTTTATGGATTTATAGGTACTGTTTCTACAAGCTGGTAAAATAAGGTGAGTTTTTAAGCATGCAGATAGTTCTTTTTAATTTAATGGTATTATTTATCATATGCACAAACGTATTAGGTACCAGTAGTTGTTGGACAGTTGCCCACCTTTTGGTATTTTGATAGATGGCTGCATTGCAAATTTATGCATTCTTTCAAGAACTACTTGATCTGTAATGCAGAGTACCGAACTTCTTCTAAATCTAAACCTTAAAAGGTGACATAATTTTAAGTGTAGTTGCTGGTATGCAGAAATGTCTTGTCTCTCTCTTATACTTGAATAAGGGATATATAAGCATAGTTTGAAGGCAGGGAAAAAACCTGTAAAAAGCATCTTTTTCTCAACACGGTTGCAGCACTACTAAAGTCTTGTACTAGTGTATTTAATTCAGGAAAAAACCCGAACCCTTAGTCTTTATACCTAGCAAAACATCTGTACACAAATTGATTTGATCCAGTCCTTAATTGGCATCGATGGCAGTCATTTTGACAAAATCCATCAACAATTTAAATGCTGTTGTACTTGCCATGCATCTTAGATTTACACAACTTTTTGGTGAGACACTGGAACAGGTTGCCCAGAGAGGTGGTGGAAGCCCCATCCCTGGAAGTTTTTAAGGCCAGGTTAGATGGAGCTCTGAGCAACCTGATCTAGTGGGAGGTGTCCCTGCCCATGGCAGGGCGATTGAAACTAGATGATCTTTAAGGTCCCTTCCAACCCTGACAATTCTATGATTTTTTGATCACTTTCATGATTTAGACTGAAACATTATTATTATATCTTCCAGCTTTCTGCCTCAGCGTCGTGTTCCCATTGAGTTTTTTGTTGGGCCCTGTTTTAGGGAATGCTACCTTTCTTCAGGGACTGGCAGCTCTGCACAGGCATGAGGCAGCTCTACTGATCTCTGATGTCAAGGTTGAATAGGACACAGGAGTGGCAGAAAGACATTTAGCTCTCAAACTTCAGTATAAGACAAACTAAGTAAGGTTTCGTTTGCTTTTTGAAAAAAAAGAGAACTATAGACGGTATACCGAGAAAGCATTTTCTGTACAGACTCTAATTGTATGTGGAAACATTTCCTTCTTTTCAGACTTGGGAGCAAGATCCTGAAACTTTTCTAATAATTATAAAGGGAACTGGAGGAAAAGCTTTTTGTGCTGGGGGTGACATCAGAGGTAAGGACTATGGTTACTTAAGCATTTGACATATCTTTGTCAGTTACTACTTTGTGTTAATTTTCTTTAGTTACTATGACTGCAGCAAACAGAGGCTTGCTACACAACAGTAAGAGAGGTTATTTGTGCTGACTTCTTGTGACACATTGCTGTGCAGATGCTATTTATTTGTCAGGAGACAGCTGTCAGAACATTGTACGAAAGAGTAGGAATTGGGTTTTTATCAATACGTGGTAATGGCAGCCAGTCATTCCTGGGAAAAGAGTTCTTGTCTACCTGTTTCTTCCTAGATTTTCGTTACTTTACAAAAAATTTGAAGGGTCCTATGTTACTATTGGATAATTTGTATCTGATATTTGAGATGGCTAGATACAAAACTGACAATGATGGTCAATGTACCTGTGATTATTTAGTAACTATGAACTATAGGAAATCTCCAAACTGTGAAAATTAGCAGTTGTTTTAAATATTAGTTAAAAAAGCAGCAGAGGGTATTGTTGAATTATATCCTGCTTTTAATTGGCTTCTCATTTTGAGTATCCGCAGTCTTCAATATAATCAATTTTAAGTGACTGTTCCATATATTGACGTAAAATATCACGAACAAGACTAACAGACTTTAGGAGAGGTTCCATAGCCTAGCAAATGCGCTGCACTTTCACAAGTAGGTGACAAAGTCTGCAGCATAATAGAATTGACTCAAATTCGAAACTTTGCATTCATATTTAAGTTTGAGTGAATTTTCTCAAATAAAGCAGGACTAAGTTGCTGATTGATTGCTGTAGGAACAAAAACTGTTATCATTTGATATTATTTTTTTTGCCTTGGATTTTCTGGTAACAGTTACCTGTAGAATTTTATTTCTCTTAAGCCATCACAGATGCAGGAAAAGCTGGAGATAGACTGGCACAAGATTTCTTCAGAGAAGAATATATCCTGAACAATGCCATTGGTATGTTGAGTAGCAAATTCTGAAGCAGTACAGTTTTCATAATAGTGGATTTGAATGTAAATTCACTTTCTTTCTTTGCTAATCTATAAAACTCTGATACATAATAGAAGTAGTAATTATATATTTTTTTTTTTTTCCAAGTTCAATATCAGTAGTGTAACATACCTCAGTTTTATGCCTTGCATGCAGAATGTTTCTTTTGTTTAAGCTATTATGATAGCTACCTTACCCATCCCATAGTTCTGGGTAGGTATATTTCTGCTTATGGATGAATTAAGCCTTAGATGCAGACAGTGTGGTTTTGCACTAAGTATCATTGATCTACTTCAAAGAAGACCTGAGATAAAAATCGACGCACAGAAAATCATTAATATTCAGTCAGAAAGCAGAAGACCAAATTATGCTAAAGCTTTCCATTTAAATAAATTGCATAGATGAATACTCAAGCTCAAAGTTAACTGCCTTAGTTTATTGCAAAGAACCTAGGAGTATGTGGTCCTAAAATAACTAACAGCAAAGACATTGGGTAAAATTTACTGGCATAAAGGATAGTAAGAAAGGATATTAATTTTTTAGGGTGAAAGTCAAGAGTTGAGTGTTTTTGTGAGAAGGAACTTCTCCAAACATGCTTCAATTGAATACAGTTTGAGTTTTTAAACATTGTATACACTGTTGGTCTGTAAAGGAGGAGAGGTGAACACCTTGCCTATCAACTTGAGTTGACAGAAGAGCATGGAGTTATTAGATTAAGAGTAATTTCTGGGAAGTTATTTTTACTTTATTTGAGAGTGTTTTCATTTTTAGGTTGCTTGTCATGTACTTTTCTTGATTTCCTCAAGAAAAAATAGTACAAGGTTTCATGTACTCGGGAAAAACTGGTATTAGCATGACAGCTGAACTGGATGAGTGTTGTAGATCCCTTCCAACTAGCTATTGTAGTTTATTCAAATGTTGCAAGAGTACACACTTTAAATGTTTGGGGTCTTTTTTAATTATTAAGATGTTCTACGTCTATAATGCATGTAATTAAAAAACCCCATAGATTTTTGATAACTCTGGTATGATTGTATTCCTGTAAGGCTGAGATTTCTGCTAAAAAGGTTTTATTTATAATCCTCTATTTTACAACTTAAAAATACACAGAGGAGCAGCTAGAAATTTGCCATCTAGAGCCCATGCATTAGCTTGTATGTTCATGTAACAACAAAGTTAAAAATGCAGTTCTGTTATATTTTGTAGCTAGTAATTTGAAAGATTGAACTGCCTTTTAAAATAGTTCCTTTTTTAAACAAGGATCTATAATTGCAGAAAAGCTTGCAAGGAGGGTGCAGCAGACACCGGTATCAGGAGTCTGACTGAATGTTAAGTCTGACCTGAAAACACTGAACATGAAGCAGCAGTTGCATTCACAGTGAGCTGCTGAGTCTTTCCATGAATGGTAATTGAATGCATCAGGTCTTTAATTTTATGCTTCCTGAAGACCCCAACAGATAAACTTGATTGATAGATAAAACTGTGGTACTTTAGGACGTTATCATCTCAACCTGCCTGCGCCACATTCAGGGCTGTAGCCTGCCAGCAGAGTCGGCAAGACAGGACGTGCTTGCGTTGCAGTAGCTTACAGTTACATTTTGGCTGAAACCTCCCGATGCACCTGGCTCTGGAGTGAGGTACTGGAGTGCTGGTACACAGGGCTGTGAATACAGGCTGTGAGATGGGGTGAAAAGGAAACTTGTGTCCCAATGTTCTACGAAGCTGTTTATTTGCTATGTGAGTATCTGACAATTTAGCCACATCTAGTTATTATAATCTGACATGTGGTGGCTTCGTAATGTTCTCTTACAACACTCAGAATGCTGTGAATCTGTAACTGGTGTTTCTTTTCATTGCTTAAGAATTACATGAAGTACCTTCATTATAAGTTGGTGTTTTGCTGTTTGATTTACCATTTGTTTTTTGTTTCTATTTCTGAACTAAGACACAAGGAAATGCGTCTTGTATACAGTTAGTCATAGGTCCACTCTCTTGGAAAAAAAAGTATGTTTGAAAAATTTTTTTTCCATTTATCTTACAGGCACTTGCAAGAAGCCATATGTGGCACTTATCGATGGCATTACAATGGGAGGGGTAAGTTAAGTACCTTGATGTGATATCTGATATAACTTGTTTTAAAGTAATGTAATATTCTGTACTTGAGTTGAATGAAGCACACACATGGCATTTCAAATATTTGAATTCAAGAACAAGCATGATAACCTTTGTCTCTTGCTTGTCAGGGTAAATTGCTGCTCTTCCAGTGCTTCTGCTGTTCTTTGATATCTGGAGCAGCTGCTTTCTCTGAGGTTCTGGCAATTGTGTTGAGAAAATGAGCAGAATCCTGTCGCTGTGGGAAACATCCCTCACAAAGGTTTTCAGAATACTGAAGTGTGAGTTTGTAGATCATACAAGAACTGAGAAGAATTTTCCAAAGTGTGTTAAAATAAAGAACTATATAAAAATGCAATTAAAGGACAACTCTTTGGAAATTTGAAAAAATATCGTTCAAGCTATACTTTAACAGACATTCGCAAGTTCTGTATTTTTCCAAGCAATGTGGAAATGCATTTACTTTCTAATATCAGCAGTACTCCTAAAAATGTGAATTATAATATCCTCATTCCTCACTACCCCTGCCAAGGCCACACCTTACTACTGAAGTCTCATGGTGAAGACTCCATCCCATTGCTAGTTACACTTAGTGCTAATAAGCGCTTCAGCAATGGTTGGCTGTAAACACCATGAGTAGGTAGTTAAAAGGGCAATACCATTCTTTTCTACATGCTAAAATGCTGTTAAGTTTGACATCTGTTGGGTATATTTGCACCATAGCAGGAAGTAGAATTACAATCATCTTATTTTGAACAATGAGTTTGACAGTGAAGTCCATCTGCCATATTGTCACTTAGATTTCTATTGTTCTCTTGCATGTCAGTATGATACGAGTCTACAGTCTATTTAAATTGTTTGGCATAAACAGGATGCAAACTAGATGATCTTTAAGGTCCAGTCACCTCTCATGATGCAGGATCAGTCACCTGTCATAACTCTTCCCTTTCCATCTTTCCTTAAACATTTTGTTTATTTTGGTTGTGGACTTTTCAGCTTGTGATCTAAACATGCAATTGCTCTCTTCCCCTTTGCTTCTCTGCTACCAAGCCCCAAAGATCTCAACTAGATAGCCTTTTCCCCCCTTCATCCAGTGTACATTAACTGTTCCCAGCATAAAGGGGACTAGTTTTATAGCTCTTCTCGCACAAAAGTTTTTTTGCTGAATGTAGGAAACCTGAAGATTTGTGGTTAAGAGCTAGGAAGTACATTTGTTTTATGGAGTTTTGAATAATAGCATGGATAGGTACGAAGCAGAAAAACTGCCCAGCAGCTGATGTCTTTGTAGAAGTCCTATAGATTCTATAGCTCATTATCATTGTGGCCTAAGCAGGAGAAGAATTTTGTCCTTTGAAAGTTTTTTATTTTGATTGAGAAGAAAGTAATGGAGTCAGATAATCCTGCATTACTTAGATTCTTTATTAGTTCCCTTTCTTTAAAGGAGCTTTCAAAAGACAGCAGTTAGTCTGAAACTTTAGTTGAATACACAAATTTCGGTGGGACCTTGACAGAGTTTAACTGCCATTAGAGTTTGAATGATAACACATGTGCTTATCCTCAATTTGGTGATACTAGGAGCGGTTATCTTCATTTGGGGGCAGGGGACTAGTGATTGGTTGAGCAAGTATGCAGCCTAACTTAGGGCAACAAACAGGTATGTCTCAAGCTCCAGACTGTTTTTAAGCTCTACTTTTAATCTTGAGTGCTATTTAATTTGTACTTATTAATACAGCTGCAGTTCACTCTGAGATAACATCCTTCCTACAAGAGTGTATGTTTCTATCAGCACACTTTTTTTTCCCCTCTCTAATTGGCAATACATGGAAGTATCTACCAATAGTTTAACAAAGCAGATCAGCAGTAGTGTTTGTCAACACTGATGAATTTTTGTGTTTTGTGTTGTTTGAGTTGTCTTCTCTGCTTTTCTTTTCAATCCTCTCCGCTCCCTGTAAGATTTGTTCTGATTCCTCTAAGCGGGCTAGTGCTTACAAAGGAAAAGTGCATTGGTTCCCATCTTTCTCCTCACCATCTCTCACCAGTTCCAGCACTGGGAGCCTCATCACAACGGACCTTAATCAAACTTAAGGCTTGCAGCAGCTCTGTTCTGTTCTGGTACAAATAGGTTCACTGCAGTGGGATTTTAGATTAAAACAGTTAGAACAGCCCTTGGAACTTGTCATGGTCATACTGTTACCTTGTTCTGCTTGCTGTATGGGAGGACTCTGTCCTACTGTAGTTATTTACTAGAACTGCATTCATAGGAAGGAGTTATTCTATGTTCACAATGTAATTAGATGCTTTGTTTTAAATCACTCAGATGCTGGATTCTGTTTGTAACACAATCAGGTTGTATTTCATCTATTTCATATGCTCAAGATGTGGCTACCTCAGTCCGTGCAAGTCAGTGGTATCTAGAAACATTTGTCACTTACAAACTACAGTAAATGCCTTTTGAAATATTTTCGTTCAAGCCCTTGGCTTTACAACCAAGTGGTTTTAGCTTGGGCTTGAAAATCAAGGAATGCCTCTTAAACACTACAATTTCACTATAGACCATTTATCTATAAATGAAAATGCAATTCAATCTCAACCTTGCTCAAAAAAGCAGCGCTATGCACATGCTCTGTTGTTCCAATTTAAAATAAATTAAAAATCACACAAGTGTATTATAAACTCAGTTATTGCTTGCTTGGGTAGGAAAAGTTGCTACCGATGCACAGATGTCATAGATTTGTGATGGTTAAACTTGGAATGGTATCCAAAAAAAAAAAATCTGGCTCCACTTCAGCATTGTTGGCTAGAAACTGGTAGATGCCTTTCTTGAGAGCTTGATTAACCAACAGATGGGGCTGTGGAGCTTGTTTGCTGCACCCTCTTCTCTATTATACTCCTGTAGTTCATCCAAAATTGATACTCGATATGAATGTATCTTTTCATCTTTTTGTACTTAGAGCAGTAAGTTCAAGTGACAGATATGTTTGATGCAGTAAAGATGACTGCATTTTACTGAAAGTTATAAATACCACATTAACTCTTAAAGGGCATGTACTCTTGAAGGAAACACTGGGTGTGTACTCTCGTGCTAAAAGCTGCCATACAGATTATTTTAGTTGACTTCTATCTGTAGATTTTTGCTTCTTTGAAACAAAATACCTGAACAATAGACAAGAAATGAATTTAAACACTTTTTTTTTTTTTTTTTTTTGGATATTACTGTCTGTAAATGAGGTCTTAGGTTTGGGATCTTTGATTCATGAAAAATCCCAATTCTTTCCTGAATTCTTTGGAAATGAACAAAAGTGTGCTTTAGAAGCTCAGCCTAAACCTATGGTTTTAAATAGGGCTTTGGCACAACATATTTTACTGTGTCAGATACTCTAACAGACTAAAAAGGATTAATAAAAATGTATTTTTAAACCTGTTTCAGAGCCAAATAAAGTGCACTAGGCAGATTTGAGTGGTGGCTTTCAGTTAATTGGCTTAGACTTCGAGGTGAATATTTGACAGAAATAAAAACGGACGGACAAGGCACAGACTTGGAAATTAATGAATGTGATCCAAGTCACTGGACTTAACCCTATGTAAAGCATACTTAAAACTCTAGTGGCATATTGCCAAAGCAGAAGTACATAATTTTAAGGAGCAAAGGCCATTGCTTTTTGTTTAGGAAGGACTCTGCAACAGCACGTACAAAGCACCCTCTTCCTTAGTATCATATTCTAGAGCATACATGATTTAGAAACTAGAAACTAGGCTTTATTTGAGAACCATAGCGCTAAATAACCATCATTAATCACCCTCACATCTCTGTTCAATAATCTAGTATTTTTTGATACTAAGCAGGCTTGGTCTTCAGAAAGACCCGTGGCAATTTGTCTCAGTTGAATTTTGTGCTTTGTGAAAAGCAATTGGCTATTGTTTCAGTCCTGCCATGTAACACTATTGAATGCTTATTACTTAATTATTAGTAAGGCCAAACTAGGCCCCAAAAAAGATTTTTTTTATTTTTTATTTTTTACTGATGAGTAGAGGCTGTTGCTCAAACGTAGGAATTCTTGGCTTTGGACAACTGTATACAGGATATAATCCTTTAGCCTGACCTCTTACACAGTGTATTTGGCAAGTTTATTTTAGCAACTTACAGATTTATATCATTATAATACAGGTTATATCATTATGTTACACTTCTTGCTTTAACATTAATACTTCGAGTTTTAGGATGAGAAAACATCTTCCTCTGAGTCAAGCAGATTTAAACTTATATGGTAACATGAAACATTTTCAGTAAAGAAATGAAGTTCAATAAAGTTGCCAGCTCTCTTAAGGCCTCTGCCCCTGTGCTTTGCATTATTCTGAGAATTTTACTTTCTAATCTTCATGTTTAGGAAGCGTAATAGGAAGTCGAAACTTTAATATAACATCCCATTGAAAGAGATAAAGGTCACCCAATCTTGTTTCATCCCTGACTAGAGCCCAGTTTGCTGGAGCAGAAGTAGCAGCACACAGTACTGCCTGCTTTATGCTCTCCTCTGAAGAGAAGGACTTCTGGGACACAGACTGGGCATACGAGAAAACAACCTGTTAATTGGCTCTTTGGCTTCATGAGTGGCTTTCAATTAGTTTTGTCAACACACCTGGCACTGCAGGTTTTTTAGGCAAGGTCTTTTCCTTAAACTGTGAATCTATATCTAAGTTACATACAGAATCTTTAAGGTGACTATTAGGGAGTAGAATTTTTTAAAGAACTGTTTGAGACTGTTAATCACTCAGGTAGTAACGTCAAATATGTTAAGCTTTAGACTATACAGAAGTCTAGAGCTGAGAGGACTCCCAGGATTATTCTTTTACATATGAAATAAGGTTAAATATAGTTAGATGATTCACCTAATATAGAAGATTTTCACTTAATGCATTCAGAACTCTCCAACAGCAGAAATGTGCTTTTTTTTTTTTTAGGTGCCCCACCTGAGTGCTTAATTGTTCTTTCAAGTTAAGACTCCCTAGTATTTAAGTCTTTAGTCTGTGTAGTTAATATATTCCTGTCTTAGTCACAGATCTCTAAGAACATTTAGAGATACTTGCATTCCTTGCTCCTAGCCATCTCTCTTTATGAGGGATAAGGATAGTTATTCAACTTTTACTGTAGATTAAGTCTCTTTGTCTTTTTGCAGTCCTCTGGAATCTCAAGTTTGTGTACTTGACAGTTCATTACCAGAGACTAAACAATATTTTAGCTGGAAGATTCATCAGCACCAAGTAGAGCAGAATAACTATCCTCCATGTATTGCAGAGATACTCTGTCACAAATAGCCCGTGTAAATAGCAGCCTCTTCAAAGCATCAGATGCTAAAAGGTCAACATAAACTTCCATCACAGTGCATTTCTTTATTTCTTACTTTATATTAATTTTTAAATCTTCTTCCTTGAACTGAGCTTGTTTGTCAGAGAGTCAAACTTGCAGAGCTACCCTTTTCCTCAAAGGCTATCAAGAACCAAAAAAACAATAGTCATTTTTCTCCTTCCAGAAACCTGAGTGCCCTATCAGCTGGCATTGCCTTTTTATAGCTCCACTGCTCAAGCCGATCAGGCTGACCAGGTGTAGTGAATCTCAGCTTCAGTGCCTGCTGGGAGGGACTCTGCTGTAGGGTGATACCTTCAGTAGTTCCTTTTCTGCAGCTTTGCATTGTGATTTCTATTAAGCTCGTGGTTGCTATAAACCCCTGAAAAATGTCAAGGCATTTGTTCATAGAAAACATGCTTGTCATCTCTGCATTTGATTTGGCTTTCTTAAGGATAGTTCTTTCCATTTTGTTAGTTTCTATCTGATTGCTAAAGTGAGATAGCTTTGAATTCTGCTCTTGCCCTTCAGAGTAGTTACCTTCCCAAAAAGGAAGCTGTAAATTATAGAAATCTTTGTTATTTCATCATCCAAGCAGATAATGAAAATATCAAATAAACATCGTTAATGATTGGCTTCTGTATGACATCAGCTAGGGTGACATCTCAGTTTGATTGCAAACTGCTGGTAACTTGTAATATACTTTCAGATGGTTGTGCCCTCCATTTCCTTGAAAGTTGGTTAGTATTCAAGAATCACCTCCTCCCAGCCCAGGAGCAATGCATCCTGACAGAGAGGAAGGTGGGCAAGAATGCCAGGAGGCCTCCATAGATGAACAGGAAGCTCCTGGACACTATTAGTTGCAAAAAGAAAGCCCAAAGAGGGTGGAAACAGGGACAGGTAATGTGGGAGAAATACAAAGAAGTTGTCCAAGCATCCAGGGTTCAGGTTAGGAAAGCTAAGGCCCAGAGAGAATTAAATCTGACCAGGGACATCAAGGGTAACAAGAAAAGTTTTTATAAGTACATCAGTGATAGAAGAATGGAGAAAATGTGGGCCCTCTCCGAATGGAAATGGGGGACCTTGTCACACAGGATCTGGAAAAGGCTGAGGTACTCAACTTTTTTTGCCTCAGTCTTCAATGATATGGGCTCTAACTACAACCATCGAAGTTGCAGAAGGCAGGGACAGGGACTGAGAATGAAGATCCACCCACTGTAAGAGGGGACCAGGTTCCAGACCATCTAATAAACTTGAAGGTGCACAAGTCCATGGGACTGGACAAGATCCATCCCAGGGTCCTGAAGGAGTTAGTGGGTGAAGTTGCAAAGTCACTTTCCATCATATTTGAAAAGTCGTCAAGGTTTGATGAAGTTCCAGCTGTCTGGAAAAGCGAAACCATGACGCTCATTTTCAAAAAGGGGGATAAGGAAGACCTGGGGAACTACAGGCCAGTCAGTCTCACCTCAGCACCTGACAGGATAACAGAGCAGATCCTCCTGAAGACTGTTCTACGGCACATGGAAAACGAGGAGGTGGTTGGTGGCAACCAACATGGCTTCACCAAGGGCAAATCATCATAGAGTGGCTTGAGTTGGAAGGGATCTTAAAGTTCATCTAGTTTCAGCCCCTCTGCCATTGCAAGGGGGGATTAAAACCAATGGTTTTAAACTAGGGCCGGGTATATTTAGATTAGACATTAGGAGGAAATTCTTTACTACGAGGGTAGTGAGACACTGGAACAGGTTGCCCAGAGAAGTTGTGGATGCCTCATCCCTGGAAGTGTTTGAGACCAAGCTGGATGAGGGGCTGGGCAGCCTGGTGTAGCGGGAGGTGTCCCTGCCCAAGCACCACAAACTTCGCAGTTCAAAACATGAGGCTTTTTCAGAATGCTGCTCACTGAGTGACAACATCATTTTAATCAAGGGATTACGTAGGAGTTCCAGAGAAACAGATCCAGCTAAATTCCTGAACCTGCTCTATAGTTTGTAAATAGTCCTGTTGTGCATCTAATTGTGCTTCCCTTCTGGATTACAGATTCAGAATTACTGCATCTTCTCATGTTGCAGTAGAAGAGTGAGCTAAGTACCTCATATTTAGCTTTACTTCTTTTTTTGTGTTAGTGTCACTTCATTTTCAGCAAAAGATTCCAGAGGCTGACATTGTTAGAGGAATCTGACTTTCCTTGTAAATCAGATATCAGGACCAGGTATGTAGGTCTTCAAGGCAGAAATTTGTTTAGTTGAAATTCACATCTTTCATTTGTAATTATTCTCTGTTGCATCACGTACAGTCCCTTTGGCTTAGTAAGGGTTTAAGAAGAATTTGTCTTTCGAGGAAGGATGATGCTTTAACTCTCTTCAGAAAAAAGTGGAACACTTCTCTGTTTTAACCTTTTTATACTGCTTTAATCGATTAAGGCTTGTCAATCTTAATTAATAATTTTATAGAGGGAGTTTGCCGTGGTTTATTTTAATTTTAGCCTGGCATTTTTGTGAATTTTTTTCTCACAACCTTCTGAAAAAGTTTTATAATGATAAAAGTTTGTTCAGTAATGCTTTCTATATTTCCAGTGTTAACTCTATAATAATGTTCTAAGACCTACAGGAAAAGACTTGACTTACATCAGATGTGTAATTTTTCTTGGTATCAAAGTTCATCATTAGGTGAAAGTAAATGCCTGACATGCAAAGTATTAGATTAACTGCAAGTGCTAGGGAAATCAATTAGCAGCTTTTGAAAATAGTTTCTTAAAAAAAAAATTAGACTCCTGTCCTCCTGTGTGTGTTTAGGGATGTTTGCTGCCAAACCCTGCATGTTGGCATGTTACAGTAGGAATTGGTGTACTTGTATGGAAAAAAGCATATTCACTTATTTCTTTTTGCTCCAAAGGTATTGTATTAAGTTGTTGACTTTTTTCAGGAACTGATATTTCTAATAGAAATCACTTTTGGTCGCAGAAATAAGAATTATGTGAAAAGGCCTGTTCCTAAACCAAAGGAATTTCTTACAGAAGTCAATTTTCAGGATTATTCTAAGGAGTACTTTTACACTTTGCACTGCTTGCATGTAATTTAAGCGCTAACATTTTTTCTGATGCTAATTTTAATAGAAAAAGGCATCTAAAAGTTTTCCAATTCAATCTTCAAAGCATCAGCTGCATCTTGCATTTTTTCTAAACTGCTTGAATTGAAATGTTATCGTGGGGAGGTGTTCAGTCACTATTTTGTTTACTTAATATATTCATTATTTATTAGCATGTCTGTACGTTAATTTATGTAACATATTGCCTATATATGAGTGCTCTGACAGATCTGGACCACATTCATCAGACAAAACAAGGGCTTAGATACGCAGTACAAGTTCAAGAGAGTTTCCTGGGAATTGAAATGTAATTTACAGCAAACACTTTCCAGCGGCTAAATTAATATGATGTTTTCTTGAACAACATTGTTAGAGGCTTGCTATAGGTACCATGTGGATTCTATCAATAAAGTTCTAAGTGTCTAAATTTACGCTTTAGCAGGATTTGGTCAACAGTTCTTATTACATTCATATTTCTTATTACACAGATTGATAGTGATGTCATAAGCAGCTTATATGTGATTCATTTTAGTCAATAGAATTCCAATACATAAAGGAGCTGTAGTTGAGCAATAACTGTCCTTATCTTGTCCCCTTTTTATCCAGATTGTGTGGCTGTAACTCTTTAGGAATGTTCCTTTCACTACCAACATATATGTAACATTTCTGGCATATGTCTACAAGTAACATTTTTTAACTTATCTTCCAAGATGTATTTTAAAAAGTGAATGTTGAATATAAATCGCATATTTGTTAAATGGAATTATATGGCTTTTTGGTTGCCTGATGTTCTGTAGTCAGGACTAAAACAGTGTAAGGAAAACCACACCTTTCTTACTGCTGCAGGTAAACACAAATAAAACTGCTTACTCCCAGACTTGATGAGGTAGCCTCTGAGTTACAACTAGCTGGACTGCTACAATAGGTTAGAGGAGGAAAGGGAGGGAACTTCTCAAAGATTCAGTGGTCCACAGCCTGATTCTGCCCACTACCAAAACCACTTCTCAGTGATGTTCAAGTAGGAGAAAAGGATCTTCCTTTGTTCTCTGTGCCACTTCTGCTATGGACATCTACTCAGTCTTTCCTTCTCAGCAAGCTGCCTGGCATTGCTGTCTATCTTTTCTTGCAAACTAGCAAACCAAATTTTTGGTGAACATGACACTTGATGTTTACCTATTCTTTTCCTTAAAAAGTACTGAAATGAAAGTTTTGAGCCTGTATCTAAAACCAAAGTTAAAATCTTGTAAACCGCTGAATATTGGCATTTCAGTACGTTTAGCTGAAGAGACCGGAGACTAAGAGGAAGGTGGGGAATGTAAAGACAACAGACTGCTTTACTTCATCATGATCTCACTTGAACTGTGAGCTGCAAATAGACAATCTGCAGAAGAAGCAGCCAGACATATATGATAGGCTGCAATAACTGCAGCTGCTACCTAACTGTTTAAGTTAGGTGTCTTCTGATATTCCTCAGGCGTATAAAATACAACAGAGGCAGGGGGAATCTCTCTCTTTTCCTCCACATTATGATATGTCTTTCCATCTGATTTATTAATTTATTTTCTTTTAGGATGTATTCATATAAATTGTGTGCCCATACAGCTTTTATACAGAAGTGTAGATAGCAGCATTTGAGACTAACATTCAAAAACTAGGAAACATGAGAATTATCTGTATCTGTAAAATCTCACATTTTTTTTCCCCACTTGTGATATAGTTTTAAATTAGAGGAGTGTGCATTCTGGAAGTGCGCAGGTGGACAGAGCTCACAAAACAAACAGCTATTCATTTCTTGTTTAATGTGTGGTGAAAATTTTGTCACAAATGACAGAAAAGCTGCTTGTTAGTTATTAATATACATATGATGCTCTTTGGGTGACTAACTGCAACGTATAAAAGTTCATGAAAATTTGCTATTTCACGTAGCACAGAACTTTTATGCTGTAATGGACATTATTACCCTTTTAGACCTTTTTTTTTACAGCCAGGAAACTTGAACTTAGAAATGTCAGTGCTTTGTGGGACTCCATTTTCTCCCTTTTTATAAATATGTCATGCATCTTGTCCGTCATCATGCTCTGAAACTTGAACATCTTTGGTTTTGTATTAATTTGTGCTCTAAAATCTGCCCTGAAGCAAAAGTAATTGTCACAGTGAACCTGGATAAGCTGCTTTCCAGTTCTCTCTCCTCCTCTCCCCCTCCCTCTGGAAACTCATGGATGTGTACCCCATAGAAGCTTGTGGCCTGTTGTGTTGCCACTGCTTCAAAGCTGAAGGCAGCTTTTGCTGTGAAGTAGAATACAGATTTTGCAAGTAGGTGTTTGTTATACTTTGGAACAAATCTTTGTGAGATTTCCTTGTGTACCACTTAGCTTTTGTAACGCAGGATGTTGAAAACCGCGCTGAAGCAATACTAAGAGAGAATTTGCTCTTTGCTGATGTTACAGTATATTTACCATCTGGCATGTTGGTCTGCCCGCTAAGCTCCCACATCTGATCCCGGGGACAAATGGTGCACTTCATTTTGTAGCTAATCAGACTATAATACGAGCAGCTCTTGACATCAACAAAATAACCCCATGGAATGTTCAATGATTTGCATGTTGTGTTATTCCCCAAAGCATCTATCATAAACCTCTGTCTTGAAAACAGGTATTTAAAATTATGGGTTACTCCTGGTACAGTAAGTAAAACTCCTCTCTCCTCCCTCTCCCAACTCCACAATGACTGAGTTGTTTAATGTGCACTGTGAAAAGGAACGGATGCCATTATTTGACACCCAGAAAAGGAAGGCAGGCTTCCTGACCGTACGTTGTACGGATGTGGATGATACACATTTGTGCTGCACTTAGTATTAAAAATTATAGAATCAGCATTTGCATTCCTGCACAGTGTCATGACATACAGGTCACATCGTAGAAGAAACATCACTTATCTACTCTAAGACTAAAGTTGAAGTTTTAAGCTGTACTTTCTAGATTTTTTTTTCCTGAAACCTGTGTATGTTTAAGTGAGTTTTTAATTGTGCCTTCACAGAAAGCTTTCCTACCCCTGCAGTGTTTACTGTCGTTGCAGAGATTTTTGCAGGCTTCTACAGAGATTTGTTCTTTCCATTTAACGCCAGACTCTTTCTTGCTAAAAGTTCTACTCTTTTTTTCTCTAATTCTAGGCCTTCATGTAGATGCTTGGTCTCATACTGAGACATCTCATTATTTCCCTCTCCTTCCCTTTATTATAGATCAAGGAAAAAAAGTTCTGAAGAGTGTTATCTCTGCCTGTTTCTCCATCCTTTCATATTTCTGTTAGTTTTTCTCGTTTCCAGAAGAATTTGAATGCTCATTTTCTCCTTGAGTTAGTTTTAATGTCTTACACTTCTCTAAGCACTTTTTCCTGAGAAATAGAACATAATTACAAAATCCCCTCAATTCATTCCTGCCATCCCAAGTAACTTTGCCTCTAAATAAAGTTTACTGCGTGTGCCTGTCTTTGAGAACAAGAAGTGTTTCTTTAGTTTTAAGATCAAACATAAAAGCTTAGTTAGGCATTGATGCAAGTTGCTGAAATAAGTAGCTTCCCTCCCACTTGCCTGCAGGCATTAAGTAGCAGGTTGAACATACAAATTTCTTGCAGTAGCTACATTATTAGGTGATATAAAGGGAAAAAAAGAAGACAGAGCTTGTCTTCCAGGATTTTAAAAATAATGAAAACCCCACACTCAGTATCTTTTTCTGAACACACATGGCCAGTTACATATAGGGAATCACTGGGGATTAGCCCTGGGGGAAAAAAAATACTTTCAAATTTAACACTAGAAAAAGTTTCACTCTCCAGTAAAGCCTACCTGCTGTAGACTTTTCAGCTTTGCTTTCTGTTGCAGAAGTCCTATATCCATAAAAAATTCTGCTTCCTTTGACATGTAAGAATATTCTTTAACAGACAGAGCTGACGGAATGCACAGAATGGCTTATGTAATTTCTTCCTGAAGTTTCACTATAAGAAGAACCTGACCGAAATGATTATTATTAATTATTTAGGACCAAATTTGTTTAAATAATTAGAGGTCAGGAGAACAAGACTGAAACATCAGATATTATTAAGGTAATCTATCTCCAGTCAGCTCGTTGTGCTTCTGTATGTCTGCAGGAATTAATATTGTATATTTAAATTATACTACATGAATATTTTATTCTTTAAAATACCACACTAAATGATTGAAAACTTCACAAAATCCACTGCTTTTTAATAATATTTTTAAAATATTTGTATAGAGTTGATCGGTATGTCATTGAAGAAAGTGGTATTCTTAGTCCAGATCGATCTGTTATGCTGCATTGCTCTGGTTCAAAGTCATCTTGTCTGTTACTATCTACAGATAAAAATGGATTATACTCTTTGTAGTGGCCCATAACATTAATGATGAACGAAGATTAATTTTGATTCAGTTTAAGATTTGCTGTGTCTGGATGCAGGGGGTAATGCTCTTATATCAGTGATTTTTGATCTAACATAGCTATAAGCTCCTGCTGCTTTCTGAATCAATTCCACTCATTTGCTTTGCCAAGTAATGCCTCTAAAAACATTTTTGCTGTACCTTGGCTGTTTTTACATATCTGTATTCAGCTGCATTTGCCCTTTGTTATGTTATGCTCAGTTAGTTTGTTGATTGCCACATGACTTGTAGTTGTAGCCTGAGCAGGAACTGTGTTCTCATGCAGTTAAAAATGAGTGTAGTCATTGGATGGGAACTGGTACAACAGACCTTTTACTGCAGACAATATTAATACTGGTATTATGATAAAATTGTTTGCTTGAACAGCTAAAAATTCTTTATCAGGCTATTGAAGAAAATAGAAGCAACATTCCTGAAGACTTTTCTGTTTGTATTTCTTCTCTTGTGTTGCTTATGCTTTTGTAGGCAGTGATTCCTTTACAGCCCGAGTTAGGTTATTCAGTAACCAGACAAGTGTGAGATATGGTTTTGCTGTGACACAGATCTACTTTCTGTATGTGAACAGATGTTTACTTATGCCATTCAGGATGGGTGCATTTATGTATGTTTCTCAGTTGTAGAGGCCCTCAGTTTCTGGATAACACCCCTAGACGTGATGACTTCTCTGATTTATTAATAGGGGTCATTCTCAATTTAAGATAACGAAGCCTTCCAGCTACAAAATAACTTTTAAGATTTATAGTAGCTCTGTTCCATTTCTCCATCTATCGGTAATTTGCACCTCGGTTTTCATTAGAAAAATACTTTTAATAAGCTTTAATAAGTTTCTATATTCATAATGAGAAAAAAGGGAAATTGGTGATAAATTTTCTATACACAGTCGCATAATGTCTTTTGAAATATGGCGTTGAGTAGGAAAATGTGTATAGGAAGTAAAATCCAGGTACTTTACTGATTTTTTTCAGAAGCTTGTTGAGGAATTCGTACCGAACTGCCTATAATATTATGTGCCTCCTTGAGGTTGCACTGAGTCTAACACATTGTTTTTAGGATTAATGACTTAATATCCATGTAGTAATAAATCTGTAACTTGTAACCAAACACCTTCATAGCCAATCTATCTCTAGTAATACATTGTCAGACCACTATTTCTGCTCTTATTTATGCTTTTGATTAATTCATATATAAACCCTACAGAAAGATTGCTTGTTGATTTCTTAACTCCTTAACTTCCAGTCTCATTCGTTAAGCGTCCTTTACAAAATTCAAACATTTAACTGTCAGTGGAAAAAAGTGTATCTTACTACTGGCATAAAATATTTATCTGGATTAAAAAGCAAGCCTGATTCACCATAGGAATTTATTAGCTTGGAAAAGTCTGAAGGAAGACATTAATTTTAATATATATTTTAAGATCATGAAAAGTAAGGATTCTGACAGTGCAGGATATAGTGTATTTTAATAAAGACATAGCATTAAAAGTTGTGCTTGTAAATGCTGGGACTGCTTGTTGAAGTGGACACAGCTCAGCTGCAGCTGTTTTGATAGTGTGAAGGGCCGCCTTAGGTGGGACTCCAGCTGTGTAAGGTTTCACTTAAATTTGAAAATAAATAAATAAATTACAAAATCCAGAAGTGGAGAAGGAATGCATTTAGACTTCTGACTGGAAGAATTTGCTCTTTACACAGGATATTATTAAACTAATAGTCATCTGTATTAGATGGAGAAGGTTAAACACATGCAATGAATGTGTTAAAATAGCCATTTGGGAAGGGCAAATAGACATATGAAAGCATATGATCACCAGTTCAATAAATTACTGGGGTGTGTACCCTCAAAGCATTAACTGATTTTTCTCTCCTTGTTTTATCTGATTGTGAGATTATTTAGAAATGCTCTTCAAAGAAGTAAGGACATATTTGCACTATTTTCTTTATAATTGATAAGAAGAAAATATAGTTTTAGTCTTTTAAATGTACATCTGAAATCAAGCTCTTGTCTATATTATGAAACTTGGAAGGCTGTCTAGAAAACAAATCCAATTATGGCTTAAGTACTTGAGAAAGTGAAATCTGATTTAATTACTTCTTTCAAAAGACCATTACCTCTTTCAACTTTTTATTATTAAAACTCCACAGTTATTTTTATCACTATAAAAAAGAACAAGCTTGGAAGAGAAGCTCTCTTCATGGAGTTCACGCTCTAGTCTTTGTTACTTAAGCTGAAAATTTGAGTCCTTACACAAACTTCTGATTGTCTAGAAATAAGCCAGAAAAAAATGCTTTATGGTAGGTAGTATTTGTATTCTTAAATATGGGATTAGAAAAGAAGGCTGAAGGGATGAGACATGAGATTGTACCCTATGCAAATATGATCCAAACACTCGCTCAAATCCCATTTGCCTCCTTGAAACAGCAGTGCTTCATGGATATGAATTTGTCTCTGGATAGAAAACAAAGTACGACAACTAGTTACTTTAAGTGTCTATTTCTCAGGAATTTAGACTGGAATCTTAAAAACTTCACACATCTATATTAAAAGCCGTGACTGGCAGGTACTCATTTTACAAAAGAAAAACTTGAAAGTTTTTAGTCATGTATCACCCTAATGGAACAAGCAGTGGCAACTCATTTCTTGCTGGGCAGAATTGTAAGAGCGGCCAGGGAGGAATACATGAGTGGTGTGAGGAAATGGATGCAATTTGTATTAAATTGAGAGATCTTTTAAAAATTGTTATCTAAACCCCACCCAAAAATCTCTGTAGATATGCAAAATGAAAAGATGTTCTGCGATGTTCCACTCCTTAAAAGCCTATCAAATATATAATGCTTGTCCAAGCAAGTATCACACAATTAATCCCACTGGATTTGATGGAAAATATGAAATACTGTCAAGACATTTGTGAAAATTAGTCTCTTTCATTGGGTAGTGTGCCATTTTTCTAGTGTCTAAACGGTGAGAAATGTTACTTCATCTATTTTATCTTCATTAAACACTGACTTTTTTTGGCCAATGATAATTAACTTAGTTTTAATAGAAAAATGGGCTGGGCATAAGGACTAAACAAAAGGAAATTTAACAGTGAGGAAAGGAAGTGCTTTGAAACAGTGGAAAGGAACAGTGAGAAAGTAACTTCTTGTGAAATATTTGGTAAAAGGTTTTGTCTTCAGGTAGGGTTTAACATTTCTGTTGACACGTAACGTGTAGATGAGCTTTGATAAGTGAGACTCCTTTACCCATGTGTTGTGGTTATGCCTAGTGATCCAGATATTATTAGATTACTTCAATAGTAACTTTGTCAGATAACCATTTTTCTTTAATTTTGTCGGTTTGCCTCTTCAACATTTATCTAAATTAAATTAATTTTATGTGAACTGAAAAGATATATTTTTATTGGGCCTTGCTGCTGCACATTACCTAAATCAGAAAATATGCGATGGACAACACTAGGAGCTCTTCTGCTCTTGAGGGAAATGTCTCATCAGGAAGGCCTCCTAGAGAAGAGAGCTAGATACTGAGAAATGTGAATTCTATTTCTAACTTGGATAACTAAAGACTTCAGGTTAAATAAGTGAGTTTCTAACCACAAACTTTGAATTTTAATGAATCATGCTGAAGGCTTTTCCCTCTTAAACGACTTCTGTATTGAAAAAGTAGATAATTATCATATTCTAAGAATTGTTAATTATTATTTCTCTTAAAAGTATTATAATTAAAACTGTGTAATTCATGTATATTCCAAAAGTATTGGCATTCTTTTTTGGGCGAAGTATTTGCAAAAATTATAGATGGTGTAACGGCAAAAGGATGTCAACTCCCTATTAGTAGTCTAACTGAGAAAATGGGATCACTCGTTACTGTTGCTGTCACTCATGGGTTCAGTTAATCTCTGTTTGATTTATCAGTCTTGTAAAGCGCAGAATGCTATTTCAGCCAAATCATAGAAGTAATGTGATGCTTTATCAGTGTTTGAACCACAAAGGGCCTTTTAATATTTTGTTGAGATGTGCATGGTAAATCTAATATTATTTAATTGTAGAGCAAAGCAAGAGGTGTGTTACATAGGATTATGGTTATGATTATTTTTACTGGTAACTTTTAACCGTGTCCTCTGCTTGTGCTCCATTCGTAGGGAGTTGGCATCTCAGTCCATGGACATTTCAGAGTTGCTACAGAAAAGACACTTTTTGCAATGCCAGAAACAGCAATAGGTAAGTATTGTAACAGATTATCCCATGTTCATGTGTTTAAAGTTTCAGTGTTTGTGTAATCAAGATGAAATGTCTTTGACTGAAAACAGTGGCAGTAATGGAGTCATTTTTAAAAGGCATTGGAGATGACCGTATATGGGAAGTATTTTCTGTTAAATTAATAGGAACTTATTATTCTGGAAGGTTGATCATTGAGGTTCTTAACCTGGAGTTTACTGTCTGAACTAATCGACAACCGGCTGAACATGGGCCAGCAGTGCACCCAGGTGGCACGGAATGCCAATGGGATCCTGGCTTGTATCAGGAATAGTGTGGTCAGCAGGACTAAGGATGTGATTCTCCACCTGTACTCGGCCCTGGTGAGGCCTCACCTCGAGTACTGTGTGCAGGTCTGGTCCCCACACTTCGAGAAAGATACTGAGGTGCTGGAGCAGGTC
>VWZK01014231.1:141120-170722 GCA_013396935.1 Baryphthengus martii | reverse complement strand
CTTATATTCTTCCCAAGAGGCCAAGCCCTTCTTCCGATCTTGAGCCTGGAAGAAGTAGTCCCTGAAAGTTAACCAGCTATCTTGGGCCCCTTTACCTTCAAGTACCCTTTCCCATGAGATTTCCCCTAGCAATCGCTTGAAATTGCTAGGGAGGGAGGGGGTTTAACAGAGAGCATCTCTTATAGGTCTAGTGGACAGCGCTGACCCTAAACCATGACACTCCCTCAGATCCTGACGCCAGCAGGGAACACAGGCATGTCTTGAAGGACTCACCCTCCCTCTGATCCACCACTGCTACAGAGAAGACAGTGGGCTTATGGCTCTTTGGTGGTGTTAATGCAACAGCGTGGTGGTGTAACTACACAGGTCTCAACATGATGTCGTGTTAGTGTATTAAAATAGCTGCGAGAACAAGCCACTTCAGCTCTGACAATTATAATTTCTTCCTTCAGCCATTGCTAAAGAATAAAACGTACCTCTCCTGGCTTTTTCTGATCTTCATCTTTTCTGAGAGGACCTGAGTCTTGAACACATCTGTAATAGGGAGCTGGAAGCCTGTAATAGGGAGCTGGAAGCCCCAGGTTTAATGTGTGACAGGCAAAGGAAATAGTTTAAAGCAGAATTAACTTTAGAGGACAGGCATTGCCCCACAGCTCTGTCAGAAAAGAGGCATCAGGTAGAAAAGCCTGGGGAGTCTGAATTGGGATTGTACACAGAAATGGCACCAAGTGGCACACACTTGGAAAAGCCACGCTGTCCTACAGGGAGCTGTAGGAAACAGAAAGGACAAAATAGGTTCTCCACAGATCAAGGGCATTGCGAGGAGCATGAGATGAGCCTGGAGGGTGGCTGCTCAGAGAGCTGCTGGCTTGAAGCAACAGAGAATGCTGCAAGACAGGATGAACAAATTGTCAGCTGGAAAGAAGATGGACATCTGCACGGAAGATGGAGAAATCGGACCTAAGTTGTGCTGTTAGCGATGTTAGTGGCTTTTTGGTTACGCTGGGAAGGGCAAGGAAGAGGTTGGTAGCAGACGTACCCAAGTCACATCAGAGCTAGTTGCTGTCTTGTGCAGCAGCTCATGCTGCTGAGTAGTTACAACCCGGACTCAGCAGAAGCAGATCTCTGCAAATTCTGTTGGTAAAAGAGGTTTCTAAGCAACTTATCTACAACCTGCCTGTATTTGTATATACGCAAGTATATAAATGTGTGACTCCAGCTCAGGACAAACTATGCATGAGTTAGAGGTAGAGCAGCTGTCAGCCCGGGCTCTTCAACAGAATTGAAAAAGGAATGTGACAAGAGGTGTTGGGGACTCCACTCGTTTTGTACGAGCTCTTAGGACGTTGGTTGTCAGCGCTGTTTGTGAAGACAAGCTTCCTCATTAAAAGCTTGATGCTGCTGCCTATGAGTAACACAAAAATTTTTTTCCAATCTATTGATGTCCCAAGAAGCAACATGGGTTAGCTGATGTAAGGAGGTTGTACTTTTAACATGGCAATATCCTGTCTTTGCCTGATAAACTCAACTGAGGAATTGTCCAAGCAACGCTGTACAAAATGATGCATATTCCTGTCACTGAACATGCTGCTGGTGCAGCTCTTCTCCTGTGGTTCTCAGAGGCTCTGGAAATCCATAGTAAATACTACTTTCTAACAATATTTAACATTTATCGCCTGGTAAATAATAAAAGTAAGTTAGGAATGCTGCTCAGTAAAGTTCTGCTGCTCCCAGAGCTTTGAAGTAACATCATTTTAAAGAAATGCCTGGTAGTGTCATGGATGGAGGCTTTGCTGTGCAGGCTTGCACTAAAGCTAGCAGATAACAATGGAAACAACCCCATATGGCAGCTAATGGACTTTGGAACTGCCAAGGAATGGCTGGAACAGGCCCTTCTGGTCAGAACAAAGACTAATTCTGCCCTGGTAGCAGATACTGGACAGTGTCATTCACTTAATTTCACTTTTTGTCTCCATATTCTCGACGCAAGGTAATCCCTTAAATATCAGATGTCAAATCAAAGATTTGTAAAAGCTGTGTGCTGCAGAGAGACTTCTGCTCATTTCCTGTGTGAAACTATTTATTTCCTATAAAACCTGTAGACTGGAAATTCAGGCTCTTAAATTGAACATAATTCTTCCAACACAGCAGGATAGTCATCATATTCCACACAAAACCATCTGTAGTAATAAAAACCACAACATAAAACCCAGACTTCACAAAGAAAAAGTCCGCTTCTTATCATTTTTTAAACCTTCTTCGCACTAGTGATACTTCCCTCTTGCTTACTGGTACTATGAGCCTAGACGAGTCTGCCACACTGGTTTAATTTTCCCCTTAGAATATGAAAAAAAAATTCATTACAAGAGACACGTTGTTATCAACCTGGACTTTTCCATGGTACAATGGCTGCTGTTTTCTTCTGTCAATCTGAATTTTTATCCTTTTTCTTTATGAGGGACTGGGAACCAAAGTAAGGGGATTATCTGGAGGTGCTGCAGAGAGAGATGTTTCAAGGAATATTTTGTTTTAACTATTTGTTCCTTTGATGACTTTTTAGCTCCCAGGTCACAGGGCAGCATGAGGAGCAAGGAAGTCCCTGCTTGACTCTTGTCCCCGCTGTGGATGGCAGAGCAGCCTAAGCTCTCATTCCAAGGTGAGAAACCACACTGTCCACAGGCAGCCCAAAGGCCTGAAACCTCCCTCCTCCTAAGATCCTGAACCCACCTAGGGCATCCTCACAGCACAGGCTCAAGCTTCACGGGGTGTTGATGGGAGGTAAGTGTTCTTTAGGGAATCACAAACTTGGATTTGGGTCCCTGAACTTCTTCTGAGTCCAGTTCCTTAGGCTTCTTGTAGGCAGTTTTGCCTTGGATTTTATCATGGATTTTTCTTGATGCTCTCTGAGTCCTTTCCTTGGCTTTACCCATCAGTGTCAGGACTGTGGCTAGAGGCAAATTGACTCTGATGTCCTTGCAAATGAATTAAAAAATCCTTTCAAATACAGTTGATAAAGGTTTTTCAGGCTCCTGTGAGCAGTCACTTTTCAGTGCTAGATGATTCTGGCTCCAGATCTCTTTCCTGAAAATACCTTGAAAACAAACATGCAGAATCCCAAGTTAACTTGAGTAAGACTGAATTCATGTAGTTGCTGTTCATAATAAATGATCAGTCCAATGAAGGAATTTTAGCATGAGCTCTGTTTTAATTCCCAAAATAGGTAATAAGATCGAAGAAGAGAACGGGATGACTTTTCTAACATAGCAATTACAGGAACGGGTTTCCACCTCCTTTGCGCAGATATGGAGTCCCGCCTGGGGTGAGTGAAGTATCAGTAAGAGGAGACTGATACAGATCTGGGTACAAAGAAACCAAGGACTGCTGCAGTCAGTAGGACATTGCTATTTGCTTCAAGATGTGTAGGTTCTGACTTGCAGATGCACATTTTCCTTTAAAGCAATTGCACTCCACTTAATTGTTTGTGTGTGTGTGCGGATGTGGATGTGGACCAGATGCACAGATTCATGGACCCCAGAGAATCTCACTACTTTCAAAGGATGTGATGCAAAATTCTGTGCACTGAATTTATTTCTTCCCATGCAACTGTGCACAATCAGTTCTAATAGGAACTAGAGACTTCCTGAACGTCTGTTTTTTTAAGGGAATCTGCTAAGTATTATAAGGGCCATATTTAGCTGTACATCCTCTCAACTGTTAACTGTATTATCCTTTTAAGGAAGTCATTAGCTGTTCACTAAACACTCTTCCTATAGTGGTTTTACAATGCATGCACATTGAAGTGTGGTTCTCTGTGGGCTAAATAGTTCTTCATAGTAAAAAGAATCACTGCCTATATGTGTGACTAGAATAAATGAGAACTTCTAAAACGTATGGCACCACTAGCAAATAATTTCTTCTTGTCTCTAGCAAAGAATTTGTTCTTGTCTGCCCTCCAACAGCTCCTAATACAAACTTCATACATTTAAAAAATTATCCGTTTTTGTACAACTGATCCTGGGACTTATTGCTCATGCCACCCAGAAATTATATTTTCAGTGACATTTTTGTTTCAACTTGAAGGAAAGAAATGATTTTGACATCCTGACTGGTTCAGCATTTGCAGCTGAAGCTGTTTTCTTCCTTGCATCATTCTGGACAAGTTCCTAAATTTCATCTCACACTGTTCTGTTGTGCTTTCCATGTACAAAGTAGAACCATCAGCTTTCAACCTAAAAGGTCTATTTTAAGACGAAAGGGGAAATAAAATCTGGAAGATCGTAAGTGAAGTCTCCATGAAGAAGTTCACTGCACTTCCTATTTATGAAAACAAACTGGAGGCTGCCCCTGCTTAGTATGAGGTTTGTTTTAATTTAACTGTGCAGTAAAGACCTTAATCCTTGAACCTACCACAGTCCTGCTCTGTGAAGTCTGCACAGAGCTTTCATGGGAGTTATAAATCAGAAAGAGAGCACCAAAATAAATGGTCTGTACTTCCTATGGGATAATGGTACTGTACTCTGCCAAATTGCAGGTTAGTTTGTATTTTTTTCTCTACTTCTTATGTACTTGAAAAATCAAATGTCAATAAATTAGAAACTGCATTCCTTTCTTCACTTACCTGCATCTGCTTCCTTTGCAAAAACAAAACCACCTCCCAGTAATTCTTACATTCCAATGTATATGTTTTCTTCCTGTGGTTTGTGGTTCTTTATGCCCCTAACTGAGACTGTGGAAGTAGGTGAGCAGGTGCCCAAACAATTTCAGGCATTTCCATGCCAGGAAAACTTCCCTTTCTAACTTGGTGGGACTTTGGAGCTGTATCGGTGGTGATGGGAACGCACACATTCTGCCATCCACTTCTGTGCGTTTATCCTCCTGCACCAGGGGTAGACTGGCGGCGAACACAAATGACAGAAAAAATAGTTATTCTACTTTATATTTTTTCATCATTTTGATGATTGGGCTTTTTTCTCCTTCCTGATTCTGCCATGGGGAAGGCAAGAACAGATGGGATCACTACCCCAGTGCAGTAGCAAAATGCCGAGGCACGGCCACACAAATAAGATCCTCTATCCCAGCTGGCTAGCCACATGTATTTGAAGAGAAAAAAACAACAATGAGATGCCTGAGAAGGATGAAACTTTGACAACATGTGTGCCCAGAACAGGCTAGTGATAAGCCTTGGGAAGATGTTCGCATGTGTTTACATATGGTGGAAGAAAAGAAAAGGACCATTAACAACCACATCAGCTGAGACCAGCCCAGTAGGACCACATTTCCCAGCCGGTTCCTCAGCCCAGCCCATGGGTCCTTTCAGTTAGTGAGGGTTTCTGGCCTCATCTCATGACACTGGTGGTGGTGTGACCTCAGCCTGACTTGTGGTCATTCTGCTGTGCTCTGCCCAGTGGAGTAGACAGAGGAGTGGGAAGGAGGTGGTAGATCTTGCCTTCCAGTCTGGTGAAAGGACACCTCATGCCTCTCAGGCTCTGCAAAAATAAGGGGCCACACCACATCCTTCTTCTCAAGATTGCAAATCCCAGGAGACTGGTAACTGCAAAAATCCAGAGTAAAACATGGAGAAACTTCTTAGAGAGTTTTCCCTTTATTTGCATTCTTAGGAGGTGTGACCAAGCTCTCAAGGTTGTTAGCCTAACATTTGGCATCTATTTAAAAAATATTTGTTTTCAATATCCCCAGAGGATTTTTTTTGTTTTTTCTCCCTTCTGAAAATAAAATAAAATTTTAAAAAAGCTGATATCTTTCTATGGAACGAACAGAGAGTAAAAGCATGTACAAAGTGGTATGTGTCTGCTCCCCATAAAACTCTGCCATGCGCAGGTGTTTGTAGGACTTGGCCCTTCATTAATAAAACCCAGAGAAATTCACTGAACTCATCGTGCCTCAAAATAAAGATTCCTGAAGGAATCATGTAAGAACAATGAAAAGAAAATATTCTATTTCTTATAGAAAGTAATGAAAAAATCTACTTTTCAAAAAAATCCTCGACTTGTTTTTCTAGAAATAGTCAGAGCTTAATTTTTCAAAAATTGTCCTACCTTTTGTTTTGCTAGTTGGGGACTACATCTCTCAGCGGAGCAAGGGAAATGTCAGGATGGCAATATGTGCAGCAGACACGATCAGAGTCGTGCGGAAGGGCTGTCATCTGCACGTGAGACTTTCAAGGGCATCCCAGAGGCCTCATGCATAGCTTCAGCCCCACGGAACAAGGTCCTGCATAAACTCCCTGAGACAGGCACACCCAATTTACTTATAAATCCAGAAGTATACAATGAGTTGTTGTTATTATTATACAATAGGAAATGGAAGCAGAGGGTATGATTTGGATTCAGAAGCAGTTTACTTCTCTTACGTGCAGGAATAAATGACTAAGCAAACAGTGGGGCAATGAAGAAAACAGTTTTTGATGGAGAACTTCAGTTGAAAAGCCAAGCTCTGGTGTTTAGGGTAAAGGCAGATCCCTGCATCATGGAGAAACTGCTGCACACTGACCTTGAGAGATGCAGAGAATCGGACCACCTTGCCGGGGTTCCTTGACCAAAGGCTTCTGACAAAACTCCTTCACCAGAACCCTGGGGAAACTGTAGGCTTGGTTACAAGAGTGGAAACAAAACATAACCTTTTGTAATGGAGGAAGGTCACCAACAGAGTTTTGCAATTTGTGCTGGGACCTGCTGTTCAATAGACTCATAAATGACCTAGACAAAGAGGTGGGCAGCAAGGTGAGAACATTTGTCGATAACAGAATGTTGTCAGGATAACAAGGCACCCTGCATTCCCAGGGGAAAGTTATAAAGTTCAACCTGTGTAAAACACAGGAGATGATAAACTCCTGAACGCGTATCTCCTAGTGGCAATGCTGGCAGCTCTAGATTGCCAATGGCATGTTGTATGTATAACTACTCTGTCATTGGATTTATTTGGGTTTATCTTTTCATTAAATTTGTGTCTGTAAGCTGCAAAAACCAAGCGCTTCCTAGGGACTCAGAAGAGCTGTGCTGGATGGAGTGGCATTCTTCAGCTTCGATTCAGATCTTGCAGCTAGTAAAAAAGTATGATTAAGAAAGACTAAAACATCTGGGAAACAGCTGATGATGATGTCCCCTCAAGGGACATAATCAAAATATCCTGAAAGAATATTTTTGTTGCAGAAGCAAAGCCAGTATTGCTTGGGAAAATAAAGAAGCATACTTATCCAAAAGGCGGGGGTTTTTTCCTCTCCCTGTTAAAATTTAGGAGGGAAAAAAAATGGAAACAGTAATTCCTCCTTTTTCGGACAATGAAAATAAATGCTTACTAATATCTCCATATTTAGACAGGCCAGCATACTTGGGGGATATAGTCACTCATTTGATATCAAGAGCTCCTTTGTTCGCAGAAGCAAAAATAGCATTTGAACAATGCTCATGGACACTTCTGCCTTCAAGCACAATGTGGCTGCAATACGAAATTGCAAGTGATTCAAACCCCCTTTGAAATTAATGTCAAGATCCAGCTCTTTAAAAAGGTGCTGGAGAGGCTGACTCCAGAGGAGTTTGCAGGGTGTTCAGGTGAACGTCAGCCAAGTCCCATTGAGTTCATGCCCAGAGCTGCATTGTTGGGCTGCGGAGCGGTTCAGGCGAAGGCCGACAGCCTTCCAGCAGGACAGCCCTCATTTAGCCAATTTCTTAATTGGACAGAGAGATAGCTGTGCATCAATGCTCCTTTCCACAAAGGAAGAGAGACCTGCTACTAGTGTCTTTAAGGCCTGAACTCCTTTACTCTCCAGCAGAACTAGAGATTTCCTCTCATTCGACGACACGGGACTTGGCTCTGCCATCCAGAGCCATGTGCTGCATGGGGTGGCCCAGATCCGGGTGCAGGTCTCCTGCATAGCCCAGTCCAGGATGACAAGCAGAAGTGGTGGGCTCTTGAAGGTGACTTGGGGCAGCCTCTTAGAGGGTCCCCTGCCATCCTGAGAGCCGTGCCCTTTCCCACCCGCTCTGTGCCATGCCTTTTCCCTGCAGGGTGTAGACATCCCCTCTGAGATGCTCCGTCAACCCACCTTTTGCACCATGTTATCAACAAATCTCATGAAGTACCAGGAGAGAAGGAATACTCAGAGAGCTCAGTCTGCTCAAGTTTTCCTTAAAGACCAGCTCTGCAAAAGTGGAGATTTGATAGTGATGAGATGCAGTAAATCCCTCACATCAGGAACAACTCTGGAGAGCTTGAGAATTATGAGAACAAAAGCTCTATATTTTAGAAGGGGAGCAGAGAGAAAATAACCTAGGTAACCCCCAGACTATTTCCCTAACTCCCCTGAAGTCCAGAAATGCTGACCAGTACTGTTTTCAGATATTAACTTTTGATGATGGCACTTACTTAGCCAATCATTGCCCATGCTATGGTAGCAAAAGGTTCCTTCTGATTCCTGAATGTGAGTATTGCCTAGTTCTGTTCTATTTCTAGGGTATTTTTCTCCACATTTACAAGGAAGAAATCAATGAATCAAATGGCTTTAAACCAACATTTTTTCAGCATAATATTTTTCCAATATGTCTTGTGGGCAGCAGTTGCTATGAGCAGCCTCTTTTGCCCGCCTCCCCGGGATTCATCTTTCCCCTCACGGCAGTATTAAGTTAATGCCATCCTCCCGTTACCTGCAGTGTTTCCAAGGCGAGTCAAGTCCTTTTGGTGGGATCTCAGAAGCAGGCATGCTTGGCTGCAGCAATTTCTGGCACATGACAAGGACCACATTCTGACTTGCCAGTGGCAATTAACTGCGCAGCGTGAAGTGAGCCTCCTTAACAAGGTATGGGAAGTGAGAAAATGACAAGGAAATGGGAGAGTTGCAATCCAAAATTTTGGGTAATCAGAGCCATCTGAGCTCCCACGCTGTAAAGGTTGGGTGAGATATCTATGAGTAAGGCTGCGTGACTCAAAGCTTTGGTCCCTCTTCACATCCTCATGCAGCTGTGCTGACCAGAGGGACAGTCCACATGGCTCCTGCCACTCGGAGTTGCAGGATTTTTAACTGAGTTTCAGTTACCAGAATATATTGGAAAATGTGATCACGAGGAGTCCAGACTTGGTAGCTTTCCTATTTGGTTAATAAGCCTGTTTATTTAGACTTTGCGACTTCCTGTGGTCTAGAGTGTATTTCCAGAGAGGAAACTCAAGTGGTGCTGTAGAACTGTAGCCCGTAAGTACCACCAAGGCAAGACAATACACAAGCCACTTTCATTTATTTCACAATTCGGAAGTCATCACCCTCCTTTGTAGTCATGTGCCTTTTACTCCCAGCTCTCTACGTACTTCCCCTTAACACAAAGTCACTTTCTGTTGCTAAAATTAATGCTTCCTAGATACTGATCTCATGCCAGAAGAGCTGCTAACGCCACTGGCTCAGCACCACCCACATACACCACTCTCCCGGGCCAGGAAAAGCCAAATTTGCCCGCTATGTGCAAAGTGTTCCAGAACAGAGTCAGTTCCCCAGCACCCTCCACACGGCTCCTAATGATCTGCTTTGCCTCCAGCTCCTTAGCACTGTGCTTGCCCTGTCTTGTTCCACCTAAGGAAGAATTGACTTACTCTGTCATGTAACTGGACGGAAGACTGATGGCCTCTTGATTTCCACCTATGGGCTAAATTCTCATCCGGCACTACAGTGCCATTTATTAAAACCAGTAACCAACTCTCAAAACTATGTAGCATCCCGTTGCTGTCCAAAACAAATCCACTTATGAAGAAGAGCTTCATCCCTCAATCCTACAAAAATAAATAGAAAAGGAAAATTAAGTGGGGTATGTTACAACTGGTTGCCAGCTCCCGGCGGCTCACGCTGTGCCATCAGAGTTCATCCCTGTAACACCGAATAAATCAGCTGTCAGTAATCTGGCTGAAGATGGCCCTTGGGGCTGAGTTAAAAAGCAGGAAAGAAAATTACAGCAATAAAGTGAATCTAAGATAATATGCATAAAAGAAAACAACAAGAAATCTGGCTCCTCTTTTCACCACTATTAATGTCTATTAAATTTCTGTGCGATCGTTACAAGTGTCTGTGCAGGATGCATCGCATCCAAGTTCTTGCAGGTTCCAGCTGTTAATGGGGGAACTGGTGAGAGGAACCTAATATGCTGTGCTGTCTCTCTGTGCTGCTGGGCCCAGGCAAGCCTACGCCCTCCAAAGCACCGGGTGGTTTGGCATGGCTAAGTCTGAGAAGGGATCTGGAAAACATCTTCACAAGGTTGTTATTTAAGGGACAGAAATTCTAACCAGCAAATTTGTGGTTGGATCTCATCATAGCATGTGTATTTATTGTTTACCCAGAAAATTGACTAATTAACAGTTCTTCTTATAGCCATAGCGACTGAAAGGATTTGTACTGCCCGGAGTATGCAGAGTGACTCTGAAGCCAAGCTGCAGTTTGCATTTCTAGCCAAAGCTCTTTGCTGAGTCCTTTGCTAATGGAGATTTTGGAGTGAAATGATCCCCCCTTCCTTTCTTCAGAAAGACTATCTCATAAGCCCTCTAAATCCCATGTCCTCTCCTCTTTTCCCTCTTGTTCCTGCACTGTCTCTGCACTTGTGCCACCAAGACTGGTAGTTACTTGCCCATGGCAGCCAGTGCTGACAGGGGACCAATGCGAGCGAGCGGAGCAGTCCTCAGCTGATGGGAGAAATACTGCCTGGGTCCATGTAGCTGAGGCCAGGTCCAGCCTTACCCACACTGTTATGAACAAGCAAGATGCCTTATTCACAGAATCACAGAATCCTAGAATGGTGGGGGTTGGAAGGGACCTCTGGAGATCACAGAGTCCAACGCCCCTGCCAGAGCAGGATCACCCAGGGCAGGCCACATAGGAACAGATCCAGGTGGGGCTGGAAAGTCTCCAGAGAAGGAGACTCCACAACCTCTCTGGGCAGCCTCTTCCAGGCTCTGTCATCTTCACACTGAAGAAGTTTTTCCTCATGTTGAGGTGGAACTTCCTGTGTTCCAGTTTGTGCCCATTGCCCTTCATCTTATCCTAGGGCACTACAGAAAAGAGCCTGGCCCTTTCTACTTGACCCCCACCCTTGAGAGATTTGTAAGCATGAATAAGATCCCCTCTCATCCTTCTCTTCTGCAGACTAAACAGCCCCAGGGCTCTCAGCCTTTTGTCATCAGAGAGATGATCCTGTTCCTTCACCATCTTCATAGCCTCCGTTGGGACTCTTTCCAGTACTTCCCTGTCTCTCTTGAACTGAGGAGCCCAGAACTGGACACGCTCAGGTTCATTAGCAATGAGGTAGGAGTGGTTTAGCCACCTAGAAACTTTAGTGGGCTTGAGGATAGTGCTCAGCCCAGCAGGTCCTGCTTCTGTCCATCCTGGAACCCGCAGCCAGCATGTGCTCACCTGCAGTGACTGGCGTGGCACAGAGTTGGCAATAAGCAAGTACATCGGTGGTCTAGAAACTGAAGAAATATTGACAGACGGATGGACTTTAATTTGTGCAGGGAAGCTCTTCTGTTGCTGCATTGAGGGTGACTGTGTACTATTCCCGCTCTTCCAGTTAGTCTGAGGTCATTTCTTTGGAAAGCAAGTGTTTTCTCACGTGCAGTTTTTGGGGGGTTTTCTTTGAAGCATGGACTGGAGGTGATTTTAACCAGCTTTCCAAAAGGGAAATTTCCCAGAGGGAGCTCCAAGGGTGGCGAGCCCAAAGGCTGTGGAGCAGCGCTGTACGGACACCATTTTATACGCATGCAGTGTTAGCAATGATATCCCACCACAAGCAACAGAGCAGGCTGTTTTTCAGTTGTCCTTCCAAGCCATCACAGAATTTTGTTTCTGCTTTTAGCCAAGGAAAAGACTGGAATAGTTTCTCCTGAGAGTAGCTGGCAGGTTATGGATCTAAATCTAAAGTTTCACTCAGTGCAGAAGTCCAACCGAAAAGAAAACGCCATTAGAAGAAACTTGTCCTGATACTGTGGTTGCTGACTCCTTTTCCTCCCAGGCTAAGGATCTGGATATAAGTTAACTTCATGTTTCTAATATTTCTAACTGGCTTCTTGATTTAGCAGAGTTGGCAGAGGAAGGAAAAGCTGTCATAAATTGTTGCCCTATCGTTTTTTTAAAAAAAAACAACTAACGAACAAACTCTGGAGAAAACTTTTACAAACAAAAAAATAATCTCCAATGGAATTTGGGAGACCCATCTAATCCCAGTTTCACACTGATTTCTGGAGCAGTCACACACATAAAAGTATGAGTGTAAAGTGCTGCAGAGAGTCTAGTTCTGGAAAACTTCCTTTAACGTATGTCATGAAAAGTATGTTTATATTAGGAATGACAAATATATATGTATTTATATGTATATAAGATTTTCAGGCCAATATTAATCCTGAGAACATTAAAAGGTGGCTCACTTTTTTGTAACAGAAAAACTGATCAGCTTCCTCATGCTCAGGCCTGAAATCACCTCCTCTATTTGTGACTGGGGAGACCTTACTGGCGAAGAGAAGGCGTGAAGCAAAATCTGCTTTGTAAGCCATTATCACCTCCCGGCTCCAGAAGAGAAACTACAATAACAATTAGATTTGGCCATTGATAAGAGAGCAGCTGATCTCCGCAGCTAAAATCAGGTTACCCAAAATGAAAGTCTGTTGCCTGGCTGCAGTTTCAGATGTTCTCATTGCAAGTGGACTGAGAGGAATGGCAATCGCATTTGGGCCAAAAGCCCAAATCAAATGCCAGGCAGATTAAACAGTGACTTCCCAGATCCCTTCCACCACTGAGCTGCTGAGCCCAGAGCCAGGTACTGTCCTTCCTCAGAAACCTCCTGCTGGGTGCCACCTTTGGCTCTCCACCAGCAGCGTCTGAGGCATTTCACCTACCTAACCTTCAGCTCCAGTTTGAAAGACAATGTTCTTGTAAACTGCAAAGTCTCAGCACCTTGTCTTGTCGGTCTCTGGAGCTTTTCCACTCCTTGCATCAACACGTTGGTTGCAGGATTGCACTTAAATCCAGCAATAAGTTTTATTCTCTCTGGACACCCAACACATGGTCAGAGGTGACGAAATACTGTGTTGTCAAACATTTGGGCTCCTTGGTATTACCGCAAATTTACTAATATTCAGCCAAAGTTTGCAGAAGGGATTAGCGGAAAGGTCAATGAAAGAATATCTGCATATTGCAAATCAAATAATCGGGAGAGCTGTAATTTGTTTAAATTTAGGAAAAAGCCAAAGTATACTCTTGAAAGGAATCGCTCGTATCTTTGAGGGTAGCAGTGGGGAAATAAAAATAGAAATTATGTACACAGGACCTATTGTGGTATAGAAATATAACCTCAACATATTGATTGAGGCAGTTCTTGTCCCTGAATTAATAGATGCATTGGAGTGAGTATTTGGTTTAGGAAAGTTAAATAGAAAGGCCATGAACAAATAGAAAGGCTGAGATTAAACAGCCATCTGGAGTCTATTAGACCAAAATGCGCAACTGAAGCAAGCGAGCGCACAGTTTTTGCTTCAGTCACGCACAACCAAAAGTAAATGGGCAATCCCTCTTACCTAATCATCAGAGCAAGAGCTTGCAGCAGACGTGAGTAAGAAGGACCACTGGAGAGCTGCAGCTGGGATCATCTCTGCTGCATGAGGACCCCAAGGGTGCCAGCCACAGGTATCCTCATGTCAGAGTCAGGGCTTCACCATAAGCTCTAGCTGGGCTTATGTTTAAATGGCTAAAGCCACGTGTTGAGCCTCCGCATCTCTGCCCTTTCCACGGGATTAGCAGCAGAGCCATATGGCAGGGCAAGCTGAGCTTGGCTCTTTGTGCAGCTGGGAGAGACAGAGTGGCTTTGCGGTGCCTGGCTCTGCCACAGCAATCCAGGGTGGGCAGCTGACCAGGAAAACATCAGGACCTTTTAATACAGATGGGTCTTGCAAGCCATGGCACAGGGAGAGGACACAGATTATCATCCTTCTGCCTTGAAGTGTCCTCCATTCCATTAAAGGTGAGGGCGTGAGGATAGGGTTGTTGTCAGAAATTGCTAACAGGAGTGAAAGTCTGCACTTCAAGAACCTGAATTCTGGTTCAGCCTTTGAACCCCGGGCTGCCTTGGGGCTGGCGCTGTGGTTTGGGGTGCACAGCCATACTGAGCACTAAAATGAAGGAGTGGGCAGAGTTGAGGTCTCATGAATAGCCTTTGCAACCTACTGGTGAAATCCCAGCCAGCTCTTGAATGAGCTCAAAACTAATCAGAAACCGCCTTCAGCAAGCTCTGTTTTCCTGAGCACCACCACCCAATTGCCCAGGCTGCCCATCATCAAATCAAAGCCTGGAGCAAGTGCCTCCTTGCCCCCTTGGTCTCTTGGCAAAGATGTCAGCCAAGTCTGCAAACAGCCCCAGTCCTAAGTCCTAGGTGTTGTGCTGGAAGAAAGCTAGCGGGTAAACCAAGGAACACCAGAAACTTTCCCCTGGTGTAGCTGATTTGGCTTATGTTCATTTTACCAGCCTAGCAGACCACCAAGATTCTCCAATAGAATCATAGAACTACAGACTCACAGAATCATAGAATGGTTTGGGTTGGAAGGGACCTTCAAGATCTAGTTCCAACCCCCCTGCCACAGGCAGGGACACCGCCCACTAGACCAGGTTGTTCAAGGCCCCATCCTCCCGGTCTTGAACACACCCAGTGATGGACCATCCACAACTACCCTGGGCAATCTGTTCCAGTTTCTCACCACCCTCAGAGTGAAGAACTTCCTCCTAATTTCTAGTATCACTAAAAGCCCTCGTAAAAAGGTCCCTCCCCAGCTTTCTTGTATGGCCCCTTCAGATACTGGAAGGCCACAAAAGGTCTCCCTGCAGTCTTCTCCAGGCTGAACAGCTCATGTTGAGCTTTTCATCACCCAGCACCACCAAGTCTTTCTCCTCAGGGCTGCTCTTAATCCATACTCTGCCCAGCCTGTATTAGTGCTTGGGATCGCCCCAACCCAGGTGCAGGAGTCTGCACTTGGCCTAGAGCTGTACCAATATTAAAAGAGCTTTCCTGGCTGAAAAAAAGAATCCCTGGAGAGACGCTCTCAGATTAGACTTCTCTTTCAGCTCTCCAGCTGAGCCCCTCATGCCTGTGGTGCTGTTGAAAACAGTGCCCTAGCCCTGACATGCATCCTAAAGATGCTCTGCTGCAACTGAGCCTCAAGGGTTCGTAGAATCATAGAATGGCAGTGATTGGAAGGGACCTCTCGAGATCATTGAGTCCAACCCCCTGGGGACTGATTCACTGGAGTTTGAAAATGCTGACACAAACTCCCACAACATCCCTTGATCATCTCATCTCAAACAGGACTCATCAAACTACTACGCGTGATTCGACCAGCGTGCTAAGATCCCCAGCTAAGGAACAAGGACACTTAGGGGAATGGGTGTGCTCCTAAATGAGTACCAAGGGGTCTGGCAATCCCGGCACAGCTTGGGCCCAGGAGACAGAGGCACCTGCTCAACGGTTGAGCAGGAATAAACTTGGTAGTGGACAGCAGGCTGCCTGGGCAAGGAGACAGCAGTGCTCAAGAAAACAGAGATTTCTGAAGGCAGCTTCTGATTAGTTTTTTGCTTGCTCAGGACCTGGCTGGGATTTCAAAGGCTGCTTCAACCACAGTGGCCCAAACTGTTTCCTAGCAGAGTGCTGTCTGGAGCGGAGGAGGAAGAAATTCTGTTGAATCCAAAGAAATGTTTTTTTCAAGATCCTGTTGTCAACTGCCAGCTTCTAGGATAGCTTTTCCATGTCTCCCATGCTTCTCAGTTCTGTGCCTGTGGTTTGGTCCTGTGTTTAACATGACACGCAGAATGTGAAGTCAACTCTTCTGTTCTGAAGGCAACAAGCTGGATAATAACCTCAAAACAGCTTTGTAGCCAACAGCATAATATTATCTAATCATTTTTCTTCATTGTTTTTCCAGCTCACAGAGCAAGGGAAATTATTTATGAATGTCCCTATATATTTCTATACACACATACATGTAGGCATTTTCTGACATTGCAACATAAAATATTCACATGGAGAGTTTTTCCATTATTTCCCAAGCTCAAGCAGAAACTTCTTAGTCGTTTGTTTGACTTACATTAAGTAGGCCATTTCATAGCTTTTGCAGGATAGAGATGATAGTTCCAGAAAAAGAAAGTGTCAGTGCCTACCAATTTTGGGAGAGAGTGGGAAGTTTATAAAACTAAATTTTCAAATCCTTGAAAAATTCTTCATGGAGTGACTTCCAGACTGAGAGAGTGGTAAATATGGCTGGGTAACTGTGAGATGTGTCTGATACAACTCCCTTAAAGCTACCAAAAAATTGTGCTATGAGTCCTATGACATGCTGGTCATTGTGACGGGATGCTCTTTGGTACCAACCACCAGTTGAGTGAAGCTAGGTGCTGCCTTCCAGTTTGGAAAGTCTGTATCCATCCAGAGCAACGACACAGTAGTACAGGGAGGGCAGCTGAATAAATACGCTACGCCTTTGAAAAACAGCTCTGAATCCTGACATGTCCCTTATTTAAATGCAATCTCCAAACTGGAAAAAAAGATTTGAAACAGCTTTTCTGTTACAGGCTGTATCTCTCGCTGGAAGATGCCTTACCTTCATGCTCAGCAGTTTGGTAGAACGTTCTTCTTCCGTTTGCATCTCACCAATTTATTAAAACTCGCACAAGAGTTCAGAGGAAAAGAGGATACCCCATAACCCGGGCACTCGCTCTTTCCCATGCAGCCAGGCCACCCCCCTGCACTGTCCATCTGCCAAGCAAAACAACATCTCAGAGGCAAACAGGAAGGGGGAAGATTTTGCATGAGAAATGGTGAATTTTCAGAGCAAATACCATATTCATATTTGTCAGGAACAAAAAGTACAGTTTATGGTCGCATGCAGCTGAATCTAAATTAGTTTGCACAGCTGAGTTAACCTTTCTCCCTGCTGGGGAGGAAGAGATTTGGCTTAAATGGGAAACCTCAGGTCAGATCTCTTCAGGTAGCCCCATGTACTCCCTGCACTGGCTGTTTCGGTCACACCACTGCAACCTGCCACCAGCCACCTCTGTAACAGGGAGAGTTGGTGAAGCAAATGCTGTCATCCAGGACCAAGGGAAAGAAATACACTTGAAGACTTTTTCTACCCCAAGCCCACTTGCTTGCATTTGCAAACATAGCAGCAAAGCCCTCTGTGCTCTTACTTATCCAGACTTCATTGTAGCTCTGTGAAATCCAAAAATATTGTCTGAAAATTAGGTCAGGGTGACCCGTATGAAACAGGAAGGGTGAAATCAGAGGGCGAGGCAGATCTTTACAATGATAAACAAGCACAATTGTTACCTTTTGTCCCATTTCTGAGTCAGTCTCTCGATGTCTGTAGTTTCTCATCTGGAGATGTGGCTTCAAGTTCCTTCTCCATCCTGGCTGTTCAGAGGTGTTTCTGATGGAGCTCTTTGGCTGCTCTTGGTTATGCTTATCCAGCACTCACAGCATCACTGCTCACCCCTGGAGGTAGCTGGCTCTATGCTTGGTGGACACAAGACTCCGATCTTTCCTGCAGCCTAAGCCAGGCTTGGAGAGTAACTCAGATGAGGTGATAGAAAAAAGAGGGATGTCATATGTCTGAGATTTCTCCTCCTTCCACCCCTGTGCCTGTTGCCAGAGCCAAGTTTGAAAGCTCCATTGCCTGGCCACCAGCTGAGAGCAGGGGTGGCAGCTGGGCTGTGACATCCCGGAGTACTGGTGGCATGGAAGTTCCGTGGCAGAGTGGGAAGAGCAGTTCCTGTGCCTTTCTGGCACGGCTGTCTCCTGTGCCCTGGCCAGGAGAGCTCAGGAAGGAAAAGGCATTTATGTGGCTATAGGCTGGGGCAGCTGATAGAGTGATCCCTGTTGAGCTGTAGGTTTGAGGTGGCTGGAGATACTGAGCTCTCATATTAGTCAAGTGTCACAGTGACCAACCTTGCATTAAGCGTCTCCATCACAGCGAGAAATTAGGGTTTAAAAGGATTGGGTAACCTGACTGTCTGCAGTATAAGAAGACAATGTTGTAGTTCATTGTTGAAATCAACTTGGTCTTAGAGACACTTGAATGGACAGATGGAGCCATCTCTGGTAAAGCTTCCCCAGCTTTGGTGGCTTTATCCTAGATCGGCAGCTGCCCGCATCTTGTTCCAGCTCAAAGACAGCGGGAAAGGCTGAGGCAGGCCAGGGTGGAGGAGCTTCTCAGGATCTTCAGTCTATCCAAGGCCATTTGAACATCAACTGGTCGCTGAAAGTACATGCAGTTCCTGGAGTGAATGTGGAGTCCTGGGCTCGGCAGCGGAGCTGGCCGATGGGTGTTTAGTCCTTGGTCTCTAAGCCAAAGAGTAAATACAGCAAGGCAAAGAAAAGTTTTCACAGAAAAAAAAAAGGGGGGGGAGAAAGTCAATTCACACAGATGATTTTTATATTGAGATGCACTTGTCAGAAGCCGTGAAACCAACACTTCGCTAAAAAAGCAGAAGCTATGAAAGGCTCGTTTGCTGACAGGCTCAGTTTCCTGTGGCTCTTGAACTCGAGACCTACAGGGAAGCACAATCATTTATACTGTGCAAAAAATAAAACCACTGGGCTTTATCATGACCTGTCACGGGAATACAGACGCCTACAGATTTGGAGGTGTAGCTCTGATCAGCGGGAAAGACTAGAAAGGCAGGAAAACTTCCCTAGGGGAACTGAAAGCAAAACAACCCCCCAACCTTCAAAGGCAGCTTAGCAAGAGAAACAGATCCCACAAGCTGATTTCTGTAGGCACAGCTTATCATTTCAAGTACTGGAGGTTTCACACTTTAAAGGCTCGATTTCTCTACAGTGCTCACACACCATCAGTATAATAATAATAATATTTCTCCCTCCTCCCCAGTGTCAGTCTGTCTTCCAGCCTCCTGTACATCTTACCCAGACCATACCCTGTTTGAGCTCCTCTGCAGAGTCACCCGTACACACGTAACATCTGAACAATATACAACTTTGTTTTCCTAGTGCTGTCAGATTTTTTTTTTTAAGACACTTTACAAAGAACAAGTGAAATGAATGGTCCTGATCCATAGCCAGCGATCTCTATAGCTCATGGCAAGGGAGCCGTTAACTGCAGCCTCTATTTGCCCAACTCTCTTCTCCCCTTCCATCCACTTGGGGAAACCACTTGTCTGTCTCTCCTGCCATGGCTTGTCAACCCTGGCAGAGATGCCACGTGAAACCAGGCAAAAATCCTGCTCTTCACCCCTTCACACACATCCCTGTGCGTGTGCACTAACAAAACAGGACCAAACACAAATAGTAAGTGAATCCTCATAATTTAAGGGTAGTTTTCATCCGATGAGGCAGGTATTAGTCCTGGTACATTTTCAAAATGCCTCTGAGGTCTGGGCATGCACAGCTCTGCATCTTCTTAAGCCATCTTTCCATTAAAGAAAGTTTTGTTATGTTATGTGCAAAGAAGAGCAGAGCAGATAAGGTCCTCTGCAGAAGAAAAACACCACAAGAAAAAAAAGTGATGTTTGGGGTGATTTTACCCAACCTACTAAGAACTAGAGTTATGACAAAAGATAAATTGTCAGCACCTGCAGGTGGCTTGACAAAGAGGACCTGAAATAACTTATATTAGCCTGTATGTTGGCTCGGTAAATTGCCTTTTCTCTAATTTTCTACCTTTGGTCACTGCCTGTCCACCACATTACCTTATGCAGCAACAAAAATGTTTTCTAAATAAATCTCCAAGCCCAAAGACTCCACACTAGGTAAATTAACTAAAGTAAACAAGCAAGCACCTAACTGGAGCTAATTACATATCTGCCAGCAGCCTTACTTTTAAGCATCTTAAAGGTGAACATTTTAATTACTTAATGTGCTTTATTGTTCTTGAATTAGATATGAAAAAAATAACATTGATCCAATCCCTTTTTTTTAGTTTTATGCACTGGAGTTGCAAAGCAAGTGGCTTTGTAAGGGGATTATGGATGTGTTAATCCTCCTTAGCTATGATAAAGTTCTCTGCTTCCTAGTGAGATTGTTTAACCCTCTTCTGACAGCTGCAGCCAGCTCCCCGAGAAAGAAGCTGGGCAAGATAAATTATTGCTTAAGAGAGCTGAAAGAAGACAGAAAAAATGGTTTGTCTCTTGTAGTTTCCCATGCTGAGTATCATTCATCCTACTGGTAGGAAAACAGTGTCAAATTTCACAGGTCCTGTAAGAGAGAAGGTGAATGACATGGGACAGCAACGTGCCCTTGTGGCCAAGAGGGCCAATGGGCTCCTGGGGAGCATTAAGAAAACTCTGTCCAGCAGGTCTAGGGAGGTTCTCCTCCCCCTCTACTCTGCCCTGGGGAGACCACACCTGGAATACTGGATCCAGTTTTGGGCTCCCCAATTCAAGAGAGACAGGGTTCTACTGATGAGAGTCCAACAGAGGCTATGAGGATGATTAAGAAAGAGACTGGAACATCTCTTCTATGAGGATAGGCTGAGAGGACTGGGGCTCTTTAGTCTGGAGAAGAGAAGGCTGAGAGGGGATCTTATTCATGTCTATAAATATCTGAATGATGAGGGTCAAGTTGAAGGGGCCAGGCTCTTCTCTGTGGGGCCCAGTAATAGGACAAGGAATAACAGCCACAAGCTAGAACACAGGAGGTTCCACCTCAACATGAGGAGAATCTTCTTTCCTGTGAGGGTGACGGAGCCTGGAACAGGCTGCCCAGAGAGCTTGTGGAGTCTCCTTCTCTGGACACTTTCCAAACCCACCTGGATGTGTTCCTGTGTGGCCTGCCCTGGGTGATCCTGCTCTGGCAGGGGGGTTGGACTCGATGATCTCCAGAGGTCCCTTCCAACCCCTGCTGTTCTAGGATTCTATGACATGTTCATTCCAGCATGGATCCCTTCAGTTCCTTTCTGACGCTGTAATGGCCTCAGTGTGTCAGTGGCATCCTAAAAGCATACACCATCAGGAAGAAGGGTGACAAGTAATTCCCATCCCATCGGATGGGAATCATCCGTTGCCGGAGTACAGTATTTCTGCATTTGGAAACCAGCATTACACTATGAGGACCAACAGGGGTGACAGAGCACTGAAACAGACTGCCCAGAGAGGTTGTGGAGTCTCCTCCTCTGGAGACATTCAGAACCTGCCTGGGCACGTTCCTGTGCGACCTGCTCTAGGTTCCTGCTGTGGCAGGGGGCTTGGACTCAATGATCTTTCGAGGTCCCTTCTAGCCCCTAAAATTCTGTGATTCTGTGAAAGAGATGGATGGCTCACAGCAGTGAAGCAACATGGGACAAGGGCCTGGACTAATCCCTCGTAATTTAGGTGTTTGCAGGAGATGCTGCAATGAGAAGGCCCGTGTAGCCACCTGCCTGCTGCTTCAGAAATCACCTGTGACTCCAGAGGGTGATTAAATCATCTACAACTCCCTTGCTCCTTGAAGGTACCTACTGAATGTTACTGACTGGCAAGGAAGCCTATGTCAATTGTCTCAAGTGGAGACGAATCCAGGCGTCCTGTTTTGCTGCTGGAAGGGGAGAAGCTGGGCCCTGCACGAAGAAAAGCGATATGGCTGCTGAGGGAGAGGAGAAAAAAGCAATTTTGAGTGGAGCAGAACAGAGGATGAACCAGACTGTCACCTGGATACCTCTGTCACCCCCTGAAAGCTGAAGCCTTGCAGGATCACATTTAGATTGAGGGACAGAGATGAGCCAGCAACTCAGCACAGAAACAAAAGCTGTATTTTCCTTCCTTTTTCTTTTCACTTTAAAATGGTTGGCACTCTCCTGTCAAGTTCTAAAAGTAATTAGTCCTTGATGAAAGATCTCTGGCATGTTGAGGCAGAAATGCACAGCTGATGGAAGCAAACACCAGGGCCTGGACAGTCCTGTACCGTCCAGTCCCTTCCCTTCCTGTCCCGTCCCTCCTATCTCATTAGTTCCTACAGCTGCGTTTGAGAACAGCATTTAAATAGCAGAAACTTTTTAGCCGGGTACAAACTCACTTGGGTCATCATCTCTTTTACCCTTGCTGTAACAAAACTGGGAACACAGCACGATATGGAGACCAGCTCACTCAATAATTCTCATAAATGCAAAACCAAAACCACGAGGGCCTTAAAGTTTTGGTATTAATGGCAGGACTGTGCCAAATCACCTACTTCTACAAATTACACTTTACTCCTGCAGGTGCAAGAAAGCAACACATCTGGGCACACAAACCCACAGCAAACAGGGTTCTCTGCAACAATGTGAAGCTCTTCACCAAAAGAAAGAAAAAAAAAAAAGAAAAAAATTTACATTTATGTGGTGGCCAGACACTACCTTCTCGCAGCTTTGGGCTCTGCAGATATCAAGGTCTTCAGAGAGACAACCGATGCTTCAGTGCATGGTGCTCCAAGTGATTTATAGCAGTCTAGTTTTGAGTCAGCGATTGCTTGGAAACACTGTGGTTTATTTGGCATAGTTGTGGCCTGGGCCAGTTTCAACAGCCAGTGGTGCACAAGAAGTATTCACGGCCATCTCCATAACCACGCTAATGAAAGCTAAACTTGAAAGATTCACTGTTGAGAGATACAGGAGGACTGTGCTATCAGCTAACCACAGCAGCTTTTCTCAGAATGGTCCTCTGGAAACTTTTTAGGGATCAGATGGTCAGATAAGCAAGAAGCAAGTGACGGTCATTGCAGAGGCTGACAGTAAGGATGACCTTGCAGCGAGCTGAGCAACAAAACTGACTCGAGCTCCTGAGAAATGGACGCATCCGAAAGAAGTAAATGTCTGAAATAATCTCATGCCCCAAGACAGCTGTGGAGCGTGGCTCTGCAGGGAGAATGAATGGGTATAGCACCTATATGTGCCCAAAAAAACAGCCAGGAGCCCATGAGATCAAAACACTGTTCGCCATGGTATTTATTTTAGAATAGTTCCTGCTGCTTTTTTTCATATACATGGGGAACAGTCTCCTAAAGGACTAAGATTTCCCTTTGAAGTCAGTTCCAATTCAAACACAGGGTGAGAACCCCACTCCCAAGCCTCTGGCTGCTGTCCCTTCTGCAGCCCCGGTTCAGCCAGGATCACGGGACGTGGTGAACTGTGCAGAACTGTTTCATCTCTTGGGAAATCAAATGTATTGTACAAGAGGAGCAGAGAGACACGAGGATGGTTCAGAACCACAGTGCCCCAGCATGCCTTGGAGATCCAAAGATCTTCTACTTTGCCCTCCATGTGTTGACCCACCTTTAGCAAACCCTAATTTAAAATCAACAGTTGAGTTACTGGTCATGAAAACTCACCAGAAAAGGTAAATTGAAGTAAGCCAGGAAAATTAAATGAAGACCAGAATGTATGAATGAAGGGGGAGTATCACCTCGCTCCTCTTCCCTCTCTGTATAGCACAGTATGTTTTCATTTTGGGGGATTAAGAGATGCAGATAACATCCTTGGATTTACTACAGAAGCCCTTTTTTAGCAATTCCCATGATAATTCGCTGGTAACAGCATGGGAACTGTAGGTCTGGGATCTTACTCTTCTCTTTTGTCTTCAGCTTCCTGAGGAAATATAGACAAGTCACTTACCCTTTGTCCTCATTTCTAATCTTTACCATGAATTTACTGACCATGCCCCCATCAAGTTTGCAAGGTCCTTCGCATTGTTTCAAAGAAATTCCTTCGATGTGGAAGTGGCGTGAAAAGAAAACTCTACAGCATGAAAGATCATTACTGGTAATCATATTACCATCCCTGTGAGAAGCATCTGGACTCAATGAATGGCGTGTGCTGCTGAAACCCAAAGTCAACTCGTGAAACACTTCACCCTGTAAGATATTTTGGGATGTTTAGAGAACACATCACCAGGAAAACTGCAATTCAGCTCTATCTGGTTTCTCCGCCTCAATCTCTGTCCTGCAATTCAAAATGCATTTTATACGGGGGCAAATAGAATCTGCAGATCCAGATTTGGGATCCAAATACGGCAAAGTCAGAATATTTTAAATGTTGTAAGCATCGTTTTGCGTCACCTACAGCTCTCACAGCAAATACATAGGAAAAAAAACCCACAAACTAAATATCCCAACTAATTTAATAAAAGGTCTTGGCTTTCTTCCAGATTATTTGATTAATGGAAATCTGTATCCTTTAGTGGTGTTTTTTCACAGTATTGTTTTTCCTCTCCATTAAGTACCAAAGTCAGGCTACTATAAAAATAAGACAGGTTTCTATTAGTGCCAACCCGGTACAGAATCCGATTGAGAAGAGCAAGGACACTGTTTTCTCCTGCAAGGAACAAGGGCTGCACTTTCTTCTTTCCACTGACCACATACACTTTAAATGCTTGGGGGGAAAAAAACCCACCTCAATTAGGAATGTCTCAGTGCTAACAGTACTAGTAATTGGTACAAGTCAGGTGTTCTGTTAAGGTTTAGACTAACAAGATTTTCCAAATCTTTAGAAAAAAATACTCAGTGGCTCTTAATAGAAAAATGGGAATTCTTGGCAGGTGGTATGAAGTTCTGAACGTTTGCTGGAATATACTGAGCGATCCCCAGCTCTGAGCCAAATAAAGACATGCAGCAATAATAATAATTCGCACACAGAGGCTTCCTTTTCCCAAAAAGGGCAGCAGGGACGAGGGAGAGGCTCATCTGAGCTAGCAGATAAACTCACAGCTTCATGGTTACAGCTGAGTTCCTGGGAGCAAAAACCAAACAACATTTCAAACAGCGGCCACTCTGTCCACCCCGATGCCCTGCACAAGAGGAAAAACAGAAGAACCCTGCCCAGAGCACCATCCCAAAGATCCTCTGGAGAAAATAAGGCTCCCTTGAAACAGGGAAGGTATTTAGACAACAAATTAGTAGTCTGTGTGTTTGGTAGAAACCAAAATAGAAGTTTTTCACTCTTGCTCTCCCAAGACTAGAGCTATCATTTACTGTTTTAATTAAAAGCCTCCTCAAAGCCACTCATTTTGATTTTATTTTGCTTTGGTTGTTCTGTAGCGAGTTTGACAACACAGGCATGTTGCAGGCCCTGTGTGCACAGCACATGTAATTAAAGTCAACAGGAGTTACAAAGTCTTTAAAACCCAGCCAGGGCAGCTAAAGCCAGTAGCCCCAAAATTAGAAGCAACATTTGAAAATCCAGGTTGTTTTCTGTGTGTTTGTGTAACTGTATCATCTAGGGGCTGCAGCTGCGACAAATTCCTAGTGTCCTGGGCATTGCAGAGGAACACACAGCCTGGATGCTTCCAAATGTCCAGGCAGACAGAAGTCATTGGCACAGAGACTACCCTCCACCAGACCTTCAGCATTCTGATGAGAAAGGTCATCTGGTAAATTTGTATCTCAATATTTATATACACACACACACACACACACACATTTTATGCATTTTTTTTTAAACAAGAACCACAGCAACACTGAACTGGAGGGCACAGTAGTTGTAGAACATACTTTGGATCAGAGCCATAGGAATGTTACTGCTGTAAATTCCCCTACTCTAAAAAACCTTAAATAAGCCATCTAGTTAGTTCATAATCATCTGCAAACTGAGATCCATGAAAACTATGAAAATTAAACCCATGTGTAAGCTTAGTACAGTCTGGCACTTACATTGTTGCTGATTATAAGAACTCAATGTTTACAATCTACATTCTTTCCCAGACTTTTTTTTTTTTTTTTTTTCCTAAATTGAAGTAAAAAAACCCTCACTTGGTCTTACCATAATATAATTTAGACTGTCGAGGGCAGGACCATTCCTTTGTGAGAGAAGAATATTCCAGTATGAAAGACCAATTCTAGTCTTCTACTGAGAGATGACGGAAATACAGTAAGATGAAGATCAAATTAAAAGACACGGCAAGGAGGTGGAAATAAGAATCGATGCCCAAAATTTCCAAACTGGACTCATTTTTAGAGTATGAGGGAACTTTTTTTAAGAATGAGGGATACATTTTGCTGAGCAGCTGTCCAGACTGAACAAAGAGGTGAAAAATACACTACAGAATAGGTCCTGGACACAAAATTAAACACTTTTAACAAATAGAACTGTACGAAGTTGTAAAGGAAGTTTGTCATGAGATCATTTTGTAACTCAGCTCTCCCATTCAATAGTAAAACAAAAGCACATCTTAAAAGAATAATTAAGACAGGACTCACCCTGTAAACCGAAGAAACTTTAAAAGGTATAATATAACTGTTCCCATTATCAACTTTGCTGCTCCAAAATAAAACATTACAGCAAAAAGCTTAGTGTGCACTGAAGGCTGCTCAGGAACTGCAGCATTTGTCAGCACACAATTAAATACAGTAAAATGGAATAGCTTCTAAAGGCAGCACGTAATCATTTCCTACACCTTGCAGGTACAGACAAGCACACATACTGGTGACAAGGGCTGATTTACTGAGTTATTGCAAAATACAACACTTTGCAATCAATATAGAACAACTCTATTCAAAAAAAGAACTTGTTAAATACACGGTAACAACTATGTCCTCTTGTGGTAACAAAATTAAAAAATATGAACATTTTAACAGCTGGAACATTGAATGATGAGCTTTGTGGAAGAGTAACAAAAGCACTGGTTGAAATTACACTCCAAATATTTAACCAGATCGTGTGTGTGATCCATGCAACAACTTCAATACTGGAATCCAGTACTCAAGGCTAGCCTCGGTTTACCATATGCCTGTATTTTAATACTTTGCATTTGTATTTAATCCACTACTTAAAAGTTCTTGCCGCTACCCTCTGCTTACACCATGTTGCCCTGAATTAGCCTCCCTTCAATGACTGACATCATGGATGGACAGCCTCTGGAGGGCCAGTTCAGATCACTAGGGGACGGAAAGAACAGCAGAAGCGGGAAAAAGGAATGAGAGGCTGTGACAGAACAAGTAGTTAAAAATCAGACAGTGCATCTGTGACTGCCACAAAATCCTGTTCAAGTAGCAGAACTTGTTGCCAAACAGCTCAGTGATTTGTCACTGTAGGTGTTACACACATACAGAATTCAGCAAGAGAGCAGTAAATGATAAAATATGGATCACTCATTTTACAGCAGTTATCAAAAGCACCTTTTCAATGCTCCTCTCCAAAAACAATGGGCTGAAAATACAGTTGTCCGTCAGTGGAGGTCTTGTGAGAACACATGCAAATTCCAGCCAGAACTGCTGACAGAGGACACAAAGTGCCATTTTCCAAGGAGCACTTGAATAGTTTACTTAGGTTTCCCCTCTCTACATAACCATCCCTCTTTTAAAGGAGTGAAAAAAAACAAACCCAAAACAAAAACCACCAACAAAACAAAAAACCCGCAATCGAACACAAAAAGTTAAAAGGCTTCATGGGAAGCATTTTAAAAAGTGTTGTCAAACAACGTTTCTTCAAGGCCGAACTGTTGCAATAGTACACAGAAGTCAGCTCCTAACAAGACGACGCTCTACATTTGCCTTTCCAATATTTTTAGGGTGCAGTTCAGCAGTGTGAGCACCAGGTCTGCATCTACAAAAGGTGTACCTGTCCCCACAGGAAAGTAGGTATTGTACTTCAGTATCTGCTTACAGATGTAAGCTCTGTATACACAGATGGTGTGTCTACATCCTGCAAGTACAAGGACAGACTCTCACCTTTGAAAACCACAGTATTTAAAATAGCTAAACCATTAGGCTCCCAATCTCTTGCTTTGGTATTGAATTGACAGAAAATTTACAATGTCATTTTCCAGTCTTACACAGACCGAGCTATTAACCAAGAAAATAATTTAAGAAAACCCCCACACATAACAAGTCTCCGTATACAAAAAAAAAAAATAAAAAAAAAAATCTACAAATACATTCACCAACATGTAGTACATTACAAATAAAGAGGCCATACATGGGATTGTTATAGTACGAATGAAATCCAAGTAATTGCAGGAAAGCCTGAAAGCCTTCCTAACATTTTTTTTTCATGTAAGATTTAATGTCACTATAGCAATGATGACATAGCTGCTTCTACTATGCTACTTTGTTTGATTGAAAAATGAAGGGCCTCTGAGGAGTTCAGCAGCGATACTTAAGTGCACTGAAAACACAGGTACTCTGTGGCACATAGGAATTCATGGAGTAAACAGGATATTTTTTTCTATTTACAGTATCATACACTTGTACAAAGTCTCTGCTGCATTTTTTTTTTTTTTTTTAGTACTTAGCCTACGGCAAATCACAGTAACATTATTCAAAGAAAAAAGGAAATCCCATTTTTATTATTAGGACTAAGTGACTAATGGGTATTACTTAGCTTTGCTTAAACTGAACCCCATGGATCCCAAAATCTAATTGGCACAAAATCATTTTGATAACTTAATACAGGAACTCATTGCTCTTGATTGTTTACCTCTTGACTTAATCATTACCTTCACTGCTGGAGAATTATCCGCTTTGCTAGATGTCAGAATAAATACATTTAAAAAACAAAACAAGAATAACCAAACAAACCAAAACACACAAGGCTCTGCAAGAAAGAATGACTCTGCTGTTGGGTATCTGCATGACAGAAAATACCAAAGGACTGGGGTATATCACAGTTATATCATGCTGCCTCTCAGACACCAAAAACTACAGCAAGCCTTCACAAACAGTGAAGTTTATGGAAGTAGTAAGCAGCTCAACTTCAGCAAAAAAACTGCCTTATCATCAGGCTTAGAAGGGCCTTCAAACTGCCTTCAAAGCAGTTTCTGGTATCAGTCTGAAGACACAGGGATTTCTAGTTCCAGCTGATGTAAAGGCAAATTAGAGGGAAGTGGGAAGGAACTTTGTACAAAATGTGGCACAGCCGAAAAAAAAATGACATATTTGCACTTGGAGATGCAAAACACTCCGTAGTATAGGAGGAAAAACAACCAAATGACATGACATTGGTCTCTGAGGGCAGGAATCCTGGCCCTCTGCTTTGCAACAGGTTTTGATATAAGTATCTAAAAAAATTAAAAGAAATCAAATGCATAACAACCAAGCAGAAGAACAATGCAGAACAAAAGAACCGTGTGTGAACAGCAACCTCAAATCCTCTACGAGAAACCGGGACTCATTTCTTCGCTGGTAAAATCCTATCAGCAGGCCTAAAGAGCCTTTACATAAAAGCAAGCAGCTGGATACAAGCATGGAAATTTTAAGTATGTACTAACTGTTGTATAGAAAAGTTTAGTTGTGAGACTAAGAAAGAAGGGCAGAATTGCTTTTAGTCAAAGGATTACGTTCTCTTCTAGAAAACAACAAAAATGCAGTAAAATAAAACAAACAAACACATTCAACTAACTATGCCAACTGATTATCAGTTTACTAACTTTTGTGTTTAAGTCCTTGACTAAAGTATTGAAAATGTACTTGCAACATCTGAAGACAAAACAGGGTGTACCTGCTAGGACAAAATTCTTTCCAGCACACTCTTCATTAGCTTTTTCGTGCCACATGCTGAAGAAATTAGATTTAAATCAGTGAATGGCAAGTGTCAGCAGGCAATGCATTTGCACTACACTGGTGACTTCATCTGGACCATCCTTTTCTTCAACACCTCCTTTTAACTTTCACATTTAAAAAAAAAA
>VWZK01014231.1:128213-141112 GCA_013396935.1 Baryphthengus martii | reverse complement strand
AATTTAAAAAAAAAAAAAAAAAAAAAAAAAAAAAAAAAAAAATCAATCTTCCATTTGGAAATCCAGAACCAGGCCTGATTATCATCTCTGGTCACACTGTAGGATATCTTTAAAGACCACTCTTATTTCTTGCTGATTCCATTTGTTACTTTTGATTTGGAGTGTCGATTTCTTCTTCGAGATGAATGGCTTTCACTATTGACTGAATGTTTTGGTGGACTATTGTCAGCACCTGCTGAGAAAGGAGATATTTTTAAGAGATATACATATATACTCCACGTTATCAAGCTCTTGTCTAAAAGAGAACTTTCAAAAGTCTTACTATCCCCTTTTACAGTATGGATCACTTCAGGTTAATACAAGTTGGCCAATACTCATACTCCATCTGGTGGCCTATTATTTTTTAAAAAGGCAATTCTTAAGACTTCTGTAAAATTCTTCATCCTCTGAAGATATTCAAAGTTAGCTAGAGCAGAATATAGGGGTGAAACACCCTCCATTTTAAATGACATCAATAATTAAACCTCCATGTTTTTATTATTGGCAGGTACTACCATCAGAAATTAAAAACTAGGTCACAGATCCTTGTATGAGTACATTTCTTGTTTTCAGTCTTTTGTAGGACAGACCGTGTTTGACTCTGAGAAAGTAAAGGGAGACGATTGAGACTGAAACAAGAATTCAAGAGCAAAACATGAAAAATGATGAAGTTTGTAATTAATGAAATAATAGTCAGAGAAAGCTTTGTTTGGCCAGATTTCTCTGACATTTATAGATGGGAAAAACATTTTGAGAGCGAAAAATTTTTCTCCAAAATATAGAAATCCACAGATTTACTGAACTGAGAAAAAATTAATATGAGCACCCAGAAAAATCCTGTATGAAATACAAAGAAGCTCTGCTGTAAGTGCCTTCCAAGCATATGATAAATAAGAAATATTTTTAATGATACATCTGGAGCACAAGCTCTGACAGTGATAACTTCCAGGTGTGACTCTTGATATTGGTTCAATAAGCAAAATCACACTAAAGAGTTAACAGAGGAGGCAGGTAACTTAACTGTCCTCTAGCTCAGGAAAAGAAGTCAGAGTTGGAGGCTGCTTTTGCTTAGGACAGAGGAAGCTGTTTATGACCATCAGCACTGCATTGACTAGGCAAGTGTCAGTAACAACATGAGCTTCAGGGCACATTCTTGACTGTTTCTTAACAAGCAGGAATAAAAGCACAAGTCCTATTTATACATTTCAAACCAAACAGGCAATGTTCAGAGAGAAAAATCTGTCCACAACAGTTAAGAAAAGCATAACGCCCTAAACCTACCAGAACTGCATGAAATAAAGGCAGAAAAATTCAGTCGCTTCATTAAAAAATAAATGCATTTCCAAGAGTTAGAGGAAAAAAAGGCAGTTAAGTCAAATAGCTTGGTGTATGATTTATCTGTACAGCTCCTGCAGGGATGTTTAAGTAAGTCCAGTTGTCTCCAAAGTAAGTTTCTCAAGCCTCATTTCCTAGTGCTGAGCCTTAATGTTAACCACTTCCAGAATACAAATGCAAAAGTGCCAATACCTCTGCTGAATTTAGAATGAAGCCAGGAAGCATCTGGACTGTAGGGGCTGTCTTCACTTTCTGATAAGGTCTGCAAAAAAACCAAGAAGGACACATGTCATTGGGATGCTGCTTCTTGCAATCAGTGCTCTTATTTGCAGTTAGACTTGCAATTTTGAACTGCAGCAGAATTCCTCATAAAACATTCAGACAGTACTTAGGACTTTTCCCTTCCTTGTTAGAAGGTACAACACCACAGATGACACAACTACTCACCCCTCGCCACATGACCTGTTGTGTAACCACGTATTCTTAATATTCCCCTAGCATTCCACCTGTACAATGGGAGCATTAGCTAACCATTCATCCCCGAATGCTTTCCTAAAATTACGGCCTCATTTCGAGTTCCTAAGAGGACAGCGTTCTTTAGAAACCACAGTGCAATTTGGGATCGAGCCAAGGCCTGCTGAATTCAGAGTTCTTTCTATTGACTTCAGTTAGACTCTGGACCATCCCTCCTTTATCCCATTTATACTAATTGTGGTAAAGAATTCTAATATCTAGGAGCACTGCAGTTTTAACTCTGGTATAAAACAAAACCAGGCTTCCTTGTACCTTTTCTCGGTGGCCATAGTATTCTGCGTACCACACCATACCGTACAGGCACAGGAAAGTTGTAAAGGCCTAAACAAGGGAGGAGAAGAAAAAGAAAAAAGTAATCTGTGCAATTTTTTTTCCAAATTCCTCGCCGGTTGAAGTCTCAGAGCCCCTGGAGATTCCGCATTCAAAGACTTTCATGCTCTGTTTCTCTCGACATCTTTTGTCAGGATGAGTGAGACTTGTGCTAGAACTTCGAGTTACGCACTCTGCCACCATGGGGTATGCAAACCAATTCCTAATGGGAACACTGGAATATATACAGATCACCCACATATATGCAGGATACACTGTTAAAATGATGTTTGTCCTCATCCTCTGCAGTCATCATACAAAGGCAGGCGGTAGGCACTTGTAGGTAAATTCTCAGAAATAACCAGTCTGAGAAAAATTACACTTCTGGTTTGATGGTGCTCTGATCCGGGAAGCTATTCAATACTTCTCTCCTCTGAAGTTTCAGGAATGAAATCACCATGCTAAATAAATTCTGACCCCCTTAACACCTGCTCAAAATGTGTTTCTAGCTAGAAGGGAGAAGTATTTACCTGTCAGCCCATTAAAAATGCCTTATTTTTCACTGACCATTAAAAATGTGTTTGGCACAAGAGTTACAAGTCTGGCAAGATAAACATCCATTCACTGTTATAAAATGGGCATTTCACGTTGCATTTGCAGTAATCTTACAGAAGTACAGAAAGTTACAGGTAATCTTACTGAAGCACAGAAAGTTACTGGCCAAGTGAGAATGATTTGCCTGATAGAACAGTGTTGTTTATGCAGTTGTAAGACTTCAGTGTGAAACAACCTGCATTACTTATTAGTGCTATTCATTAACTCCCATTCCTTTCAGTGGGCATTACAGACAGCACCTCCAAAGCCAGCCTCAAAGTGATCTTTTCTCCCACAAAGATTAAGCACCCTATAACTACTAGTGGTTCCATTATTAAGCACCAGTAGGAGGTGATATTCTGCTATGTCAAGAAAAGAGGAAAAAACACCCCAAAAAATTATTCTAGTCCCTTCAAAGTGTGCTCTAAATAAACCAGCATTTGCTTTTCCTAGGACATGCACAAAGCTCTTGACCAGCATTCCCCTACAACCATCCCCTGCTGCCAGTGTTCCAGAGCGGAAGTTATTTAGATGCTTTCAACGCTTTTGCCAGGTTTTATGTTCCACATGAGAAATCTCACTTACCACACAGAGAAGCCAAAACACAACATACAGGATTTGTGTTTTGGAAAAAAGATCCTGTCCAAACTTGATGCACACAATAGCTTCAAGGAAAGCAATAACCCTGTGGGTGAATGAAAGAGGAGGCGGGGAGAGGGGGGGACAGCCTACAAACACTAATGATTTTACTCATTCACATTACTCGTTCACGACAAGCACTACTCTCTAGTAAGCCCACACCTCCCCAGCACCACCACTAACTGCAATTCTTTGGGAAATCTATTTTTCCTGCTACATTTTTCTTCAACAGAAACAGCATACAAAATATGATTGACTGGCAGTCTACAATTCCACGAGTCTCTGTTTCTCCAGTGAACGATCGAGAGTGTGTGCCAAAAGCAGGGAATTTCTGCTTATACCTACACCATTGTGTTTCAGGGTGAACTAGAACTGTGCTTTGGGCATTTGTCTACTGGATGTAAATTTATTACAATCCTATGTAGGCTACTTTGCTTGCTTCAGATGGATTTTAATGAGAAAATTAACATGAAACAGCAGTTCCAATTCTCTAAGAATCCACACATTTGCTCTGGTTTATTTGTAAACTCAGGTCCACACTGCAGCATCAGGATTTTTGGAAGCAACAAGAGGAAAAAATTGCGATGTTTACATTCCCCTCTGGCATTATAAGAATCAAAACAAATCTCTCTCTCCAGCTCTCTCCCCATTACTAAACCTTTACACCTTTCCAGGCTCAAAGCTATGGAGGCTTGTCCACCACTTGGTGGGGAACAAGGGGTTATGAATTCAAAGCTTCCAACACCTGCCACGGAAACACATTTAGTTTGCACAGACCCTGGACACATTATGTATTTTTAACCAATACAAGTGTAGAAATGTGACTGGTACGGCCACACGGTAAACTAATAACCAATCCTGTAAACTAATAAGGTGCATATTAGTAAAAACTGGAGAGCACTGTTACTCTGTTGGGTCACCAACTTTTGCTTTTTTTTCTCCTTGGTTTTATATTATTCTTACTTATCCAGCTGCAGATTGGAAAAAATAATTAAACTGAACTACAGCAGTGAGAGCAGAAAGACCACCAACAGGAAACAAACATAGCAGAGTATGATATACTCAAAGGTATAAGCAAAACAAGAGGCTACTTCCAACAAGGACTCAAAAAATGATACAGCTGCATTCATACATTCTTTCCATTATTCTCATCAAGAACACTTGGGTTAAGTGCATTGGACAATAGGACAGCTATTACAGTTAAAGAACTGAAAATCAAAAACTAGAAAAATGAAGAGTGAGAGGTTCTAGTGTCCTACTGAAGGGTGATGAGACTACTCAACAGAACTAAAGTCACTGTAACTTTTTATTCAATTTAAATGGTCTTGTAATATCCTAACAGATATTCCTTTTTGAAAGAGTGATGCTACAGCATATGCCAAGTCATAGACAACACAGTTTCATACTAATGCAAGGCACTAATGCTAATTATTCCCATGTTTACACTGTTATGAAAATCAACTTGTGCCTTCAGAAGTGTGTCTTGATCACCACAGAGAAGAATATTCTACATACTTGCTTTTAATTGCTTCAGAAGTTATATTCTGGATAGTTAAACCACTGGATGAGGGCTGCTTTTCCAACAAATAACAGGAACTCCTAGTGTTTCTCTGTTGTGTTTTTTTTCCTAGCAGATTATAGAAGTCAGCAGTAGGAAGGAGAATACTTACTCCATTCACATTTCCCACAATTAAGATGGGACTGTAGATAAATATTTTGCTGCAGTTCTTGTTATCTGATCATAAAGAGATATTTTGGCACCTATTTATTGACATAGATGACATTAATATGTACAGTGAGAGCTTTGAACCAAGGATGATGGTTTCTGTAATCCTTAAAGAACTTCTCAGAGCCAGAAGGCAAACATTCAGCATCATACTTCAGTTTGCGAAAGAATACGTTTATATCCTTTCTCTTGGATGAAACACAAGTTCACCTTTCTCTCTTCATAATGGAGTATTTGAAAATTCCCCCAAAATTACAAAATTGTTTCAAATGTGTCTTCTATAAGAAGCTAAAATTACCATCTATAGTTGAGAAAATTTCCTTTTTCATGTAAATATTTTCATTCCTAAATCATTTAAATACAGACTTGATCTGTATTCAAATTAATATCTCTAAAATATTAATACAGCTGATCTGTAAGTACTGAGACGTTCAGGTTCAAATAGAACAAGGTTACTTGATTCCAATTGTAAATTAAGTAGTCATATTAACTCTGTGATTAATTAGTTATCTTCAGTACTAAAGCAAACAAACACCAAACCCAGGAAGACAGGTTACTGTATCATGATGATAATAAATAAATAAATAAATAAATAAAATCTCTTTAAGGACTGTGTATATTAAAGACTCTTCTTAGCAATCATAATGCATGTTTCAAGCAGGGGGATCCTCCCTAAATCCGGAGGTTTAGTCTTACAGAAAATATTCTCCAGCCCTACTTGGCACCAGTAAAACTAAAGAAGAGTTACTACCTTTTGTACGTTCATTGGACGTTATGGTCGTGAGTTGGAGACAGTAAAAGATCCATTGAGGAAGGTGATAAGTCAGTGAAAGAGGTGACTATTTAAGTCCAGCCAAATCTAAGGGAACATGTGCCATGTTCTCCAGGGTACATTGCAAACAAGAGTAGAATTCTCTTGAATGACACTGCAGCATGCTCTGCTCTCCTCTTCATTAAATGCTGAGAAAGGGGTGTTCCTTACAGTGGTGTACTGAACCTGTAAACATGCCTTCCAGCCCAGCACTGTTCCTAAACCCCTCAAACATCCCTAAGACTAATAGTAAAGGTGAGTCAAGTTTGCCAAGGCACTGCCTTTAAATTAGGTATGAGCATTTTACAGCTCATTGAAATGCAATTCCAATTTATAACAGTAAGAGATTCTTACAGTAAACATGACAATGTTTCAGATAATTCTGGAAATAAGACATACATTAATCGTGACAAAGAGAATGAAATGATTGGTTTAATTTAAAATCATTGCTATTAGAAATTAGCTTCTCAAACAGTTTCTTAAAATGCGTATTTATTTTTCTGTAAGACGTGATTTAGGATCTTTCAGGTATTCCTATTTATAAGTTTCCAAGTCGTAAAACAAAAATGACCCTACTACACTGCTTATTTACAAGAAGCTTTTACAATGCTACAGTAGCATATGCTTCTCATTCCAGAAAAGTACATTTTAGTCAAGCTATCTAGAGAAGGAAGTTCTCACCAGAAAAGAATCATGGAAACTCTTTAGTTAAAGGTCTCCTCCAAGAGACACATTGAAAGAGACTGTAGCCAAGGCAACCGTCGTTCCTAGTGTTACACCTTCCCCTCTTTGAGAGCAGAACATGAAGTGTTGATAAATGTGGTTTGTTTCACTGTCTTCTGTTGTGACTCCACTAACAGCAGCAGTGTCCACCTTGATGGCCAGATAAACATTGCTCCAATCACAGGCAAGTGGTGGAGGCCCTTCACACCTGACTGGGAATATGGGAAGCAAGGTCAAGGCTACTTTGAAAGAGCCTAGCTTTTAACCACCAGTTTCTAGTCCTTCCTTCTAGTTCTTCTCCTCGCTCATTCCATCACGTCTCATGTTCTACCTACAAATACACAATCATCCTTTGCTCTGAACTCGGGCGAAAAAAAACCAAACCAACAAAAAAGCGCCAAAAAAATCTCCATACTGGTCTTTATTACATGAACAATAGAAGGACCTGTTCCTGTGCTGGATTCCTACTTAACACTTGCCCAAGTGCTTCATGAATGCAGCAAAAACACTTACCCAAACACCCAGCACTGAGTTCCCACCCTCTTGCACTGTGTATCTGTGAGGTATGCATAGTATTGCCTGAGAAAGAAAACAAAAAAAATTCTTCAGTGAAGTTTAAAGTCGGCAGAGCAGGTACATTTAGAAAACAAGTTTATGTTACAAAAGTATCTACACTGAAAACCAAGTGCTGATGTTTAAAACCTCACGCACTCATCCTGGATGTCTACTAGATGGCTTCAATTCTATTAGGACGGATTATCATATAGACCAAAGTTTGAAACAAGACAGGAAACAATCTTGAGAGCAAGGACTGAGGAAGTACCCAAACGAGTCAGCTAATAAAGCTACATATCTGTCTTCTGCCTCTCCACCGAATCTCCAGTTCTTTTGGGCAAAGTGCAACAGCTTCAAAAGAATTTGAGAATCCACCACTTTTCCCGGTTTGCCTTTACTTTATTAACAACTGTATTTTCTTGAGAGGTGTGGGTTTGAATTTTGAAAGAAAGTAAATATGGCTATTCCATATCCTGGGTAAGTACTCTAACCACTGGCATGTTTTCCTCTCAAGAACAGAGAATTTCTCACAGTTTGGAAAACAGTCTGGAGATCGTTCTGCTCTGTTCTTTATGCTCCTAAACTTTCAGTGTTTAAAGAAGGGAATTCCAAAGTGGAAACTAAATTCCTTTTCTCAGTCTGTCCCTGATTTCCACTGACAGATAGGGAAATATTATTAATCCAACAATACAAGGTTTGGTTAAGAGTAAAGACTTCTACAAGTTGGCAAGTGCCATAAAAATACTTAAATGCTAACCCTACACCAGAATTATAGGATGTTTACCTTATTATTATGCGGCAGCAAATACACTTTATTGGAAAGTGGATAATAGTTTTGCTTTTTATGGTGGCAAAAACATTTCCTGAAATGCGGTGTACTTATTCGCAAACCATATGCAGTTCTTGGGTACCCAAAAGTCAAGTTACTTCAAACTGAAGAAAAAATACCATGGCAAAAAAATTACCTTACAGTGGGTGCTGTAATGATTCCTATGAAGAGAATTCTTCCCCAGCTTAAAGGGTGGCTTGCTTGGAACACAAAGATATGTTTCAAAAAGAACGTGTTCAACTCAGTCAGCTGGGAAAAAAACAAAAAGCTAATTAATAGTGTTCAACTTAAGTAACTCTTAACGACTTGCTACAGAAAATGCGCAAAGATTAATATGGAACTAAAACATGGGAGGAAAGCTATTTACGCTCTCCTATAGCCTGGTTAGATTGAGGATTTAGAGTCTTAAGATTTCTGTTCTAGGATAAGTAAGGAATATACTACTAGTACAAAGAATTCTCCCCCAGATACGTTTCTGAAAGTATTTGCTCTCTTTCCAGAAGCCCATTAAGAGATCAGACATAAATTCACACCGCAGAGGCCTTCTGGCAACTAAATCAGGTATGAACAACCGAGGCAAATTTGGTAGAGGAGTAGAAGAGATCACATTAAAATAAAACAAAAACGAGTATACCAAACCCTTCTGGTTTACCTTCAAAAAAAGCCGCGAATTAAAAAACAAAACAAGTTTTTGTGAAGTCTTTTTTCCACAGGTTCTGCAATTACACTCCTGAACTATCGTCTAACTCCTGTGAACAATGCCCTGAGTAATTCTGTATTATCAATTAATTTAACTGTGTATTTTAGTGATGGACATACACTGCATTAGAATACCTTCTAGTCAAAACCAGCCAACTAGTAACTGATCTGATGGTGGGTTTGATTTCACAGAATTTATTTCTTACCTGCCAAATGATCATGAAAAGGTAGATTCCAGCCACTCTTTGAAATGAAGACTTAGGGTCAAACCAGCGGACATAGGTCCAGCTGGCTGGGGTGAACTGCAATACAGCTCTTTTGATTTTCCCTGTGGTCGTATGAATATCCCTAGAAAAAGAGAATAGCTGGAGGAAATACAGAGATATGCAAGGCAAAAAAACCCAAAATGCAATAACCATGTTACTGATGTTTCAGGACAGTCACAGGGGGTTTTTTGCCGGACAGTAGAGACCTTCACAGGTGCAGCTGTGTACCAGGCAAGGGTGAATTAAGAAACAGAATCTATTAAGCATTTTAGTCAGGGTTCATTTTGCTATCAAAGTCCACCCTCTACCTACAAAACACATCTGTCATTCTCTCCGTGAAGGAAAGAAATACAGAATTTGATTCTGCAACCTCCTTGGAAAATCTAGAGGATACTTCTTTCTAGTCTATGCTGCCGCTGCTTTTATCCCAAAGACTCCTTGTTCTAGAGCTTACTGACAGCAACCTTTGAAGAATCTCTCAGATTCATTATTCATTAATTGTATGAAGGGCTGGTTCCACAGGTTTGGAAATATGGTACTTTCAGCAAACACAACCCCTGCTGTTCTCATATTAGATAGATGCAAATCTTGCAGAGAGATCTGACAGCTCTGTTAAAAGGCTGGAAGGCTTTTAAATTCCCTTTTGAAAGGAGGATGTGAATGGAGGTTCATCTGACAGATGTGTCACTGGTACCTGCTTTTGGTAATGTTAATTCAAATGAGCAAGAGCGTCCAAAGGACTGGGAATCTAAGAAAAACTCGGTTTCCTTTTCTGAAGGAAGACTAGCAGAGAGAGAAGTCAGTTTTCACCCTCTTAGTCCCCTGACCCTTCTGAACAGAAAAAGAGATTCAGATTTGACATTTCTGATACTTCTGTTCTTTTAGGCTAGTGGGATCTTAGCTTGGTGGAACTTTCCAATCCTTACGATGTGTGTTTATTCTATGAAAAAAAAAGAATTTATGAAAAAAGAACAAGAAAACAAAAGGGCACAAGCAAAAGCTTCTCATTCTATGCAGCTCCTCTTCATAGTGAAAAAATCTACTCAGGCATTTAAAAGAATGTGAGGAGCAATGACTCCACAAAGACAGCAAAGACTAAGTCTGTCATAGATATTCTACCGTTTTAACTTCCAGTGAACTCTCTAAAACCAGAAAAAAAACATGAACTCTATAATGCTTGTTATTGAAATGCAGGAAAATTGAATTGAGACTAAAGGCTGGATGGTTCTCAGAGCAATTAACAAATATGTGACTAAGAAATAAAACCAGTAGAGAAGTTCACGTAGGGTACGACTTTGGAAGTCAACATTTGAGCTCATTTTCTGTCTCTCAAAGCAATACCCTTTGGGAATTCATTGTACTTGATCCTGTTCCATCTCTACCACTGGTAACATGCAGATAATCATGCTTGCCACCAACTGGCAGGGAAGAAAGCAGGAGAGGGGTAAAAAACTATGGAAGAAACCATGGGAATTGACACTTACAAGGCCACAAGCTGTTGCCCTTTTTACACAACAAACACTACTTTATTTTGCAATTACTCCATTTATTTTTGAGGTAGAGTAAAGCATGAGCAAGGCAACTCACAGCACAGGTACAATCAGCCCAATTCCTCTTCTGCAATTACAACTAGTGTTGACAGTTGCCACACTAATGCCTCAAAGTGAGCCCAAATCCAATTTAAAAACATTATATGATGAGAAAACAATTACAAATAGTTTTATTCATTGCCTTCTTCAAAGTTTGACTTGTATAAACCAGAGTGAAAATGAAAATAGTTTTCTTACTTTATATTTCCATTTGGCATCAATGCTTGTAAGTCAGATTGCAGACAAAAATATGTACATAATCACATTGATAAATATTTGCTGTACAGTCACAGTACCGTGAGATGGTTTTTTAACATTTAAAATAAATTTATAGTGCTGTTAGCACATGCAGATTACGTGCATTTTACATATGCAAAGAAGGTTTATTACTCAAGGAAATTAATTCAATATTATAGCATCAAACACAATGTTTATCAAGCTTTAATTTAGACCTACTTGAAGCTTGCCCAGTGATAGGTCCTCATCTCCAAGAAACGACAAACTACCATGCCCAGCCAGATGCCACCCCCGTTACAGAGCAGGATGTCCAAAATGACTTGATCCCACCAGCATTCAGCAAAATTAGGCAGAAGGTGCATGAAGAAGAGCTACAGAATACAGCAAAACCCTTCTCAGTGAGGAATAGCACAGAATTCACTTAAATTCACTTTTGAAGTACACATTCAAAAATGAGCATTTTAGTACATGCCATACTTAAAAAACACGAGCATCAAAATTTGGTGGGGATCCTTCCATTAAATTCAGAAGGCCTTGGATAGAACCACACAAGACATTAGAGGTTTCCTTCCTACCGCTCTCTGTTGGGAATGTGAAGCAGCTTAGATCCAGGTTTGGTTAAANAGAACCCAATTTCCACTTCAGAAAAAAAAAAAAAAAAAAAAAAATTGCTCTAAATCAGGGAATTTTAGTCAATATCTGAAGTAGCATAAGTGTTGGCTCCCTTAACAGCAGAAAATCAAATTCTGGGTAGTACCTATAGGCTGGCCTAGATTTCCCTCCTGTTTAAGTAGTAGTAAGTCACTTACTCAACCCCCTAGCTTGTTGTTGTTCACTAATTCAACTGCATCAGTTGTTCAGTATCCTGTTTATAGGGCTTAAAATGTAAATCTATCTTCAGAACTAGTGAGGCATTCTTCCAGTAACTTTCTCACTTCCCCCCAAGAACTGCTCAAGTCTCACATATTTGCTTCTAAATACCTAAAATGGGTGGCCTACCTCAGTGAGCTCCCAAGTGATGCTAATGGTCCAGCACAGCCCATAGCTGCGGATCAGCAAAGCCTTCATAGCCCAGCCCCAGAAATGCCCAAAAGCAAATATATCAAAATGGCTGAGGATCCTCTCCCAGGTGATAACGTGACAGTTTACAGCATACTCCTGTTAATGAAAACAAAACCAAAAACAAAACAAACCACACAAAACAACAACAGAACCAATAAAAACCTCTATCAACAGGCAACCTCGGAAACACCAGAATGAAGAAATTTCTTTCTATCCAGTGTAACAAGTCTGAAATGCTAAGGATATTAAAATAAGCATTATTCTGCTTTCTTGTCCTTCTAATACTGAAAGTTTTTCTGCACAGTTTAAGACTGTGTCATAGTACAGCTCTAATTTACAGGGAGGTAGAATAGACCTTGGTGCCTGAAGGAGCATCTTACGCGACAGAGAAACAGCAGGAGCAGTAAAATCAATAACAGTATAACTATTTTCTAGAGTACTGTTTGCTGCTTATTTGCTTTTCTTCTGAGTCTTGATTTGAAATAACCACCCTTCCCCAATTTCATGCTGTCTGGTGTTTGCATGTGGCTCATCAGTGGGTAATCCTCACCAGTTTGTGACAGCCTGTTACCCATCTCAACCTTCGTTTGAGGATCTTCTGTGTCTTATTTTCCTCATGAAAGCAATCTCTCAGAACACATTCATATATTAAAAAGTAGGGTCACAGGGCTGAATGAAAAAAAACACAACAACAATCAAAGGGAACCTGCAACTGTTTTGTCACAGATGAGCAGCAGATTCTTTAAGTATATTAATTTTCCAGTCATCAATAACAAAGGAAATGTGTTTTCTCATCATGTTTCTACAGCAAGTGCTAGAGATCACCGGCAAAACCAAAAATAAACAAATACATCCGTCTGCCATCAGGAGGCTGCATCTGTGGGGTTCTGTCTCGTCACTGGGCACAAACTGAACTGTTCCCAACTAGAAACACTCATTTAAAAAAAAAAAA
>VWZK01014231.1:103864-118238 GCA_013396935.1 Baryphthengus martii | reverse complement strand
GGCGGCGGCTTGGAGTGCGCGGCGGAGCCGGCTTCGGGATCCCACGGGATCGCCTCCCGTGTGCGGAGCGACACGCCCTCACGCAGGCTGGACACGCAGCCACGGGGAGGCCTAGCAAGGGGTAGCGAGCGGTGCGGCCCGGCTTCCCCGCGCCCCGTAGCGGCGTGTGAGGCCCTGTGCCCCGGGGAGCGTTTAGGCCCCGGCCGTGCTCCCAAAAGAAAGGCAGCGAGCTGCGGTGTTCAGAGCCGGCTCCTCTCTTCTGTTTGTCACGCGTTTCGAGCCCTCCTTAATGCTCTGCAGCGAGTAATTTCTGCTTTAATGGCCAGGGGGTTAACGCTGTCAGCCCCGTGGGCGAGGTGGGGCAGCGCCTGTGTGCTTTCTCAGCCCTGTCTCTCCCAGCAGGATGCTGCGCTGAGGTGGAAGGATGGCTTTACGAGCTCAGCAGGTCTCTCGCTGGTGTTGCCTGCTGCAAACGGCCCGTGCTGCTGAACTCCCTCGGAAGCCGAGTGGCTGCAGCAGCACCTCCCTGGCATCTCGTGGATTCGCCTCTCTGGCCCTGCTGCCCTCTAGAAATCACATTCCGCGGTGGAGATTGCAGGCATGCAGGCATGTAACTGTAGGAGGCTGTTCTCCACTTGGCAGTGCCAAGGATGGATCCTTTTCATCTCCCGAAGGTAACTTGCCTTCACCAGTAAAAGAGGAACAACCAAAAGCAGAAACATTACCTGACCTGAATGTAAAAACATTGTATGAAGGTAAGAGGCCTGAGGTGTGCCATTCCTTTCAAATCTCCAAATCATGCTTTCAGTGCTACCCTTAGTTTTCCTATTTTGGCCTGTTTATCTAAAACATTAATCTGAAGTTTCTGACTTTCGCTTGGTTTTGGCCCATAATTAACATAGAAGTCCTGCGGCCGCTCTAGCATCCAAAGAATGTGAGATAGATCTAATACTTTGGGTAGAAAGGTCGGCTTGGAGCTGCTGTTTGAAGGGCTCTTCTTTTCATAACTCTACCTGTAGCAACTCAGCATTTACCTTTCCCTCATAGATGTGCTGGTACAAAATAATGGTGTTTTATTGGTTGGGATTGGGGGGTGTTGAGCAGGAGTGGGGAAGGCCACCCCTGAAGCAGCTCTCACAACATAACCGTTTGAATGATGAGGGCTGAACAACAGGAGGCAGCAGTGTGAAGCCTGCTTAAGCGCTGCTCTGAGGACAAATTCTTGTCTAGTTACCTACGGAGGAAAGAAAATAGATTCAAAGTTGCCTTGGTGCTGTTGCCCGGAGGAAATTGCCTCCTTTTTCTCTACTTTTATATCTAAATGAGGATAAAAAAAACATAACCACCCTCTGAAAATAATTCTAATACATTGAGGAAACTTACTCTGGATTACTAAACAGTCTTGTATGTTCAGATCCTGCTTCGAGCTCGGCCAACTTCAATCCCACGGAGCTTATTTTTGAGGTGGCTCAGAGCTGCAAAGGAGATCTCTGTGTTTGTGCAGCTGGTTCTGGAAACAGTGCTGCACCAGAACTGACAGGTCAGCCAGCTCGTATGTGTCCGCACCTGCGGTGCAGTTTATCTATGTGCCAGATTTGTATCTGCCAGCAGACTTACTGTTGCATATGTGTGTGGAGCAGTTTGCCCAGTGTATATAATAAAATAAACATAATTGCTAACTACTTTTTTTTTTTTTTGGTAACTTGAGGTATGATAGGAGATCTAAAGAACTTGAAGTTGCAAAACAAAAAAAATCAAACAAACAAAAGAAAAAAAAAAAAGGGCATCTACACTTCTGGAATGGACCTTCGTATATATTGGTTTGGTTCACAACAAGTTGAAAGAAAATACTTGGTGTCCATATAGATTCCTGGAGAATTCTTATTACTGTTTAAGGAATAAATATTGCTAAAAATGTTTTATTCTGCATTTGTTTCTGAGGCTTTGAGAAGAAGTGGCAACAGTATTGAGCTAGTCTGTGGAACTCTTCCTGGAACATTAGAATCCCCATATTTTGGAACTTGTTCTGGTAGTTCTGGTGTGGCTTTGTTTTCTTGACATGGAAGAGCATTACCCTAGTCTCTGGGAAGTCATTGTGCAAAGTTACAGGGCACAGAAAATCTCCATCCCAAAGAGTTTGTAATTTGAGCTGTTGATCAGTAATCATTTTGATAATGGAGGTGGATGTCAGCAGCCAGGCTCCAAACAGGAATCCTCCTCTGTCTGTTGTGAGCTCCTGTCAATGGAAAAATACATCAGCTTAGAAAAATATTTTTTTAAAAAGACACTGAGCTGTATGACTTGAAACACCTAAGCAAGTGTAGTGTTCATTTGGAAACCTTCATGAGTAGGAAATGGAGCTTGATTTCTTTAGCTGTTAGAGGTGGTAGCGGTCAATAGCTGTGCTGTAACGGATGAGACATGATAGCGTGGTTGGAGGGGGCGGTCAAATACCTTGAAAGTTAAAGCAACTTCAGCTCAGGCATTGGATTCAGAAACAGTACAAAGTATTGGGCTTGTCAGGGGATGACAAATAATCTTTGCAGTAGTTGTTGATCTGCAGATGATCAGCCAAGAAAGAAGGTTCTTTTTCAAGGCGATTTGTTGTCTGCAGTGATCAAGGACTTGCCGGGTACTACAGCCAGATTTGGCCACATGAGCATGAGTCGTTGGCAGTGACAAGGAGGCAGAGCAGAGGCAAAAAAGTGGGAGCAGAGTCTATAGATTCAGATAATAATAGATGAGCTGTTCACCTTATGCACAGTGTTCCTGCAGCGTGAAATGGATTTTGAGATCTGTATGGTGTTTGGTGGGAGGAGTTTTGTCTTTCACAACATGCATTTTGGTCTTGTCTATTTGTTTCTTAGACTGGGATGATGTCCCACCTTCCTCTGCTTTGGAGGAGATTTCAGAGGAGGAAGCTGTACAGATCATTGCAGAGCCACTTCTTCCTCTTCAGTCTTCCACGCTGCGAGATTATGTTGATCACTCGGAAACCCTGATGAAACTTGTCCACCTAGGTACGTGTGATTTTGTTTAGGTGTTTTGCCTATGTCTGGAGCTTTGGAGATTCTGTCATTTGTGTTTTGATCTTACTGAATATTGTCCAGGGTAAATGGGAAAGAGAGGGGACTACACGACTCTCTAACAACGCCTTATTGCTTGGAGACAAAGCTGACTACTTTTAGTCCCTTAGTGCTGTGCATTCTAGGAGGTGGCATCTCCCACAGCTTCCAGAGGTGAGGGGCACTTTGTGTGACTTGATGAGTCTTTCTTCTTTTGGGCTGGTTAAGGATGCTTTAATTTGCTGCAAGAGAAATTGCAGCTCTCTGTCCTTGGAGGGAAGGAAGGAAGGAAGGAAGGAGAGCAGTTGCTGTGTGGAACCTTAGAAGTGGGGCAGAGTAAACTAGAGAGGCGAGAATGAAGGGGTGGAAGAGAACCTTACTCCTCATCACAAAGCCCTTGAACTGTGCGAGGATAGCTGAGTTCAAGGTTGCTGGCCACCTCCTTGCTTCCCAAAAATTCAAGGAACACTAGAGGGAGGTTGGAGAAATAAATATTTGAGAGGGAAAGACCTGGCCCCATGTATGTATGAGTATCCAAAGGCACTTAAAATTGTCTCCTTTCATTGTCTAATAGGGTGGGGAAGACTTCTGTGTGGCAAGAGTAGGTCTCTACATGTGGCACGTCCTAGTGTACCTGATTCCTCACATGTAGGATTCACTGCAAATGTCTTCCTTCGAAAAATAAACTCAGTGAAAGTATCAAAATGACTGTTTGTTTTATCTGGAATCTTTCCACAGTATACAAGGTGTTGTGACCTTGCTGTATTAAGTAATTAAAGCATGCTAAGTCGGTGCAAAAAAAGGAGTAGTCCTAGAAATTTCAACATGCCTTCATGAAACATTTCTAGGAAGTAGGATGTGTGTTTAATTAAAATAATTTCTAATTTTCTTTGTTGTAGGAGTTGACTTATCTCAAGTGGAGAAACGTCAAAAGGCAGGTCAACTCTTACTGACTTTGGACTTTGAAAAAGATATAAGAAAAACACTTCTGTTTCTTAAGGATGTGGGTGTAGAAGACAATCAGCTGGGACCATTCCTGACCAAAAATCCATACATACTTGGTGAAGATCTGGAAGCTTTAGAAACCAGGTAAGCCTTACAACTAGCAGTAAGAGTGTTAAGCCCCTTGGCTAGAAGATCTAGTTTCCCAGTTGGCTTAACCTTGCCTGAACCTGTCTTGCTGCTGTTTATTTTCTCACTCGATCCCTGGCTCTGTGCTCCTGTGCCTTCCCATCATTCACCATTAACACATAGTGGTATCATGTCGACACCCTGATCCACCTCAAACTGAGCACAAGACTACAAGGAAATAATTCTGTGTGTGTGGATGTGTTCACACTTGTATGGCCCTACGCTGTTCCTCGGTCCATACACCAAATTTTCATTCTTAAAATTCCTCGACAGGTTTGTATTAATTCAGCAGTTTTTTTACAGAACAACTTATGTGTGTGTCTGCACTTTGTAATGAACTCAAAATGTCTTGGTATTTAAAAATTCCGGAAGAGAGAGTCCGTCTGTTGCATGTGTTAGACAGGAATCTGAAAATACAGCTTTTTAAAAACAGGCACATTAGTAGACTCGTGTCTAACACGGACCTGACTTTTCTTCTTTCTCCTCTGTTCATCCCTCTTCCTGTTCGGTAAGGGACCTTTCAGAAACAATATCCACAAAGAACCAGTGTAATTTTCCAGTACTTTTGAGTCTAGATGTCAGAGTTGCTTATACTCTTCTGAAGAGAGTCTTTTTTACTCTGCTGAACATTGTAACTCTTCTGTGAGGTCAGATTTGCTTTTCAGTCACTGGCCTGTGGCACTGCCTGGTTAGTGAAGCAGAGGGCTGAACAGGGAAATCCAATTTCTTCATTTTCTGTGGCTCAATTTCCCCCCCCCCACCCCACGAGTTTGTCTCTGGCACTGGTGAATGTTTTCCTCTGAGCTTTAAAGTCTGTGTGCTGCGGAAGGTGTATGGCAGGCTGCAAAGTGAACGTGTCTCAGAGAGCTGACTTTTGAAAGCTGAGTATCACCTTTGCATAAACATTTCAGTGCAGATGGACATGATATTGGTTACATCACTCTGGAATGTTTTATTGCTATGGATTCCACGTTGCCAGGAAACAAAACAAAAATTTCAATAGATTTGGCATTTGACTTCAGATAAACACTGTAAAAGTCAAAACATTCCATAACTCAACAATTCTGACAGTTGCAAATCAGTGTCTGTACTGCAGCTGCACCAGATGCTTTGTTTTATGGTATTGTCAATGATGACTTATCTCTATAACATGCTACATAGAGCTGCTGACCCCTGTCACAGAGCAAGGGCCAACCTCCAACACTCACAAATTTATCTCCAGCTTTGTTCAGGTTGGACGATTGTGCTTCTTTAACAGACCAGAGTTAGTTTATTACAAGCTAGAGTCAGGTTATTACAATCTTGCCACCCTTCTTTTAAGCTTGTTGCCTTTCCAGGATGCAAAGAAACACTTCAGAAGTTAATCTTAATGACTTGTTAACAGAAAAAACAGGTGGAAGGGAGTCAGAACAACCAAAAGGGTTTCTATTTCATCCACTTTTCTAGCTGTATTACTAGGGTGCTTGGCAGTTGTGCCTTTGGGAAATTGAATGGAAGGAACACAGCATAGACAAGATGCAGCATTCAAAACGTAATGGGAGGGGTTTTGGAGGTCCCACTGTTCATTGTTGCGTTCTGAATTTCTCCCTCTCCCAACCTTTCCTTGTCTCCGAGGCTCCTGCAGCCGGTTCCATCAGCGCTGTCTGGAGCCAAGGCTCTGCATTGTGTGCTGGGGGGCCTGCTCACTTAGGAATTGGTCCTCTAGAGCTTGTTCTTAGACACTCTGTCTAGAGGTTATTGGCTTGTGATGGCTTCCTTTTTGAGGGTTTGTGGAAAGAGAAGGGAGGTTGTAGTGACTGGAAGGTATTTTTTTTTTTTCTCCTCACAGGATGTGATTTAATACACAGCCCATCTTTTGCTGAATATCTGCTTCTGTAGAGTATTCTGCAATCTATTTAGTATCTTAATTACTGCCAGATAAAATCAGTTCTCTAAGTTCACCTGGCAGCAAATACTTCTGTATATGCTGATTTATAACCAAAGGAAACCTTTTTAAACCGTAGCTTTTTTCTTTTTGTAAATGGTGTCACGTGGGTTAATCACGTCTCTTTTTATTTTGTGTGCTCTATTTTGCCCACATTCCTTTTTCTGGGAGCTGTAGTAATAATCTACTGCAACTAGTACTTGAAATAAGATTTCACTTGCACCAAATTCAACAAAGTTTGGGAAAAAAGTTTTGAGTTGGAAAGAAAGTTCTGTGAAACATCAAAAGGTTAGTCAGCTCCTTTTCCTTTCTGATAACCAGATGCTTTGTAATTAAATCATTGGACCGGTGACTCAAAGTAGGGACCTACTGTAACCAAAGTAACTTCAGCTGATTCAGAAATGTCTTGTTGGACAACATCGCTACAGATGGCATTGTTCTGTGATATTCCTATTCCAGTGCTATTGGCAAAACAGGGATATATGAGCTACAACAGTACTCTGTTCTTTCAGCAGTAGAAACGGAACTCATTAAAATAGCGAAAAGCTGTATATATCTTCTTGTCCATACCCTGTGATGATCCAGTAATATGTTTGCAACCTCGGAGGCAGGCTGCTAGTTCAATGTACGTTAACATAGTTATCTGCTTAAATACAGCTGGAAGGAATTAAAATCTGTCTTCAGTATTGACTTTCTGCTCTGAGGTTTATTTTACTTCTAATTAATTGGAAGGGATGGTATTTTGCTTTTATAACTGCAGGTCTCCTCCTAATTATTTTTGGCAGGGTTATGTGTTAATGCTACAACATCTGTCCATTCGTAAGGTATCACTGAGGAATTTAAGCAAGTACTGAATAAATGGAGGCAATAAAATTTTTAGCACTGGATTTTATTTTGTTTTTGTTCTTTCTAGAGTGGCTTACCTAAAATCAAAAAAATTTGGTAAGGCAGAAATTGCTCAGATGGTCTCAAGAGCTCCGTATTTGCTGTTGTTTTCAGTGGAAAGACTGGATAACAGACTGGGTTTCTTCAAAAATGAACTTGGTCTCACTGTGAAAAAGGTAAAAACTATACACTATAAGTCTTTAGGTACTTTGTTAGTGACAACTGTAAGGCCCTGGAACATGAAGACTTCGAGGGTTTAGAGATTATTCGCAAAGGTTAATGACACTACCAATGGTAATACAGAGGGTTACCGGAGGGTAAGATGATTTTTAACTGTGTATAGAAGTTATACAGACATCTAACATTCAGAGGTCCTGAATTACAGTTGTTGAAGGTTCTGTACAGTTCTGCTGCAGGTTATTGTCAAGCAAGCATGTGTATGTCCAATTTTATTACCAGGGGACTGAACCCACTGCTGAAACAGCAAGCAGCTTCTTTAGCTTCTGGAAAATTGATTGCTTCTCTTTATCTCTTCAAGATATTGTAACATACTTTGCTCATTGGTGAAAAAAAATAGTCTAATCTGTGATTCATCGTGTCAAACTAAATGCCAAATCATATTCCCAGCTCACCAAGAGTAACCCTGGGATTTGCTCCTGAGTCCTTACCAAATGACATGCTTAGCAGGCATTTAGCACCATGCTTTGGGATCCTCAGAGGAGGTACTAGCTGGAGTTTCCTGGAATAACTGGGTAGTGTTAGTTGTTTCCTGCTGTAGCTGGGGATTGCAATAAATGTCAAGTTCCAAGTGGAATCTGGTGTTCTTGTATTGGCTTCTATTAGCTGAACAGTCAGAGCTGTCACAGTGCCTGTTGCTGGCCTTTCCTTCCATGCCTGAGGTAAGAGATCTCTCTGGAAAAGGGTTTAGTCCCTGCCTTGTACTCAGGGCAGATTGCAAATAATCACATGGCTTAGAGGATGTAGAGGAATTTCTTGTCTTGCCATGATACTATGGTCTAGCCAGATCCTGAGGTAGGCAAATTCCACTGCAGCTGAAAAATCCTTTTATAACCTCTATCAGGTAGGATTTTGTTTACTTTGTTATTTTTTATTTTCCAAATGACCATATTTGGGTAACTTTAATATACTGCTTCTTCATGCAAACTCATCTTTGAGGCAGAGATAACATCAATTGCCAGTGGAAGTGCATCCCTCTTTCAAGAGGGGAAAAAAAAGTTTATACGAGAATTTTTCTCTTTCTTTCGCAGATGGATTGACAAACAAGTTTCCAGTAATAATCTTTCCTTTGTGTGTTTTCCCTAATTGTAGACAAAGGATTTGGTAATTCGTCTTCCAAGGCTACTGACTGGCAAACTAGAGCCTGTAAAAGAAAATCTTCAGGTGAGCTTCTTAGTAGATATTAAGTGTATTGTGTATCCACATAAAGAGTTGTCAAAAGATTAAATTCCTGAAGGATGCTCCTGCACAGAAAGACTTCAATGAAAAAACTTTAGTGGAGATGTAAAATAACTGAGGATTTTGTTCAACAGTTTCTTTTTCCTCTAGAGCTTGGGAGCTTACAGCATACATGGAGCAGTATCTTATTGTCTTCTGCTCTGATGTAGGTTAGAAACCTCATCCGAGTCCCTTCCTGCCAAAAGTTGCTATCTGATGACACAAATTGTTACCCGTTTCTTTGCAAGGAGTGAAAAATAGGGCCTGCTCCCTCCTTTTTTTTTTTTTCTTTTTTTGTTAATTTTTTTCTCCTTAATTATGTTTTTTTTGCTAACTTGGATTGTCCATGAGAATTGAGGAGCAAGAAATGTGCAGTTGATTATTTTCCTCTTGGCAGGTGGCTACTCTGCCAAAATGTGCATTTGACACCTATTGTCTGATAGCAGATGGTCGTTATTAACAACTGTTGGATAAATAACTTCAAGCCCACAGGGACCCCTTTCCCTTTTGAAAATGTAACTCTGTATTGGTTTAATTACTGTGCTGTAAAGCCATCTAGGCCAAACAGCATGATGTAGTGAAACAGTTTGAGAAATCCCATTATAGTATAACGCATAACTATGAATTAAAGTATGTAATTTTCAGACAGACTTACTGTTCTGAAACTATTAAACACTGGGAATCTTGCAATCTGAAATGTGTGTGTGTGGTAAGGGAGGAGACTGGAAAGGAGCAGATTGTTCCGATTAATAGTGCTTTCTTTTTAATGAACATTGTTTCCACAGGCTAGGGATTCAGTGTATTATAATGAATGTGGTTTTAAGATCCTCAGTTCTATGGGACTATCTTGTCTATCGACCAAAAAGCACATAGTGTAGCACCCTTATTTTTACCATGGTCTAGAGAGAAAGGGGGTTTAGGTCCTCACTGTTAGAATCTACTGATGTGCATGTCAAGAGAGCTGTTCCTTTTCACAGAGCAGAAAAGAAAAGCCCAAGATTCTCGCCACGATTACCTCTACAGTGGGGCCAGTTACACATCTCCACTGATTGAACCTCCCAGCTGTGTATCCCTGCCAACTGAGATCCATGGAAGACACCGCTAAAGTGCAAACACATCTCTCCATATTTGAATGCTGTCTTGGCTGATTAGTATTTCTTGTGATAGGCAAATATTTATAAAGCAGATCAGAAAGAACCAGGAATTGAAAGACACGATTATAGTCACCTCTAGAAATAATTCCCTGTAAGGATGTGGAAGTCCTAAGGTAGCTTCAAAACCCAGATGCTAAGCCCTTCCCTTTATATTTGCCTGGCAGTTTTGGAAAAGAGCCGCAGCCTTGGCACATCAAACTGGAAAAACAAAAAGTACCACCTTTTTGCCAGCTGAAGAAGTACCTGAGTTGGATTTGAGAGCTGGTTATGTTGACTGGCAAACACAATGAAAACAAGCTGCTTGTAAATGTCACTGAAGGAGAGAAGAAATGGCACTGTTGTAGGCTGAATTCCTTTCTCAACAACTCAATGAACTGCTTGCCATTCTGCACTTTGGGAGGAGCGCTCAGGATTTTATTGAAAAAATGTTTCTTATTTTCCTGTTGGGAAACCATAATTGAAGTCAAGGCAGTCTCTGAAAAAGACATCTTACTTCAGACATCAACTGACTATAAAACAAATTGAATACAGCACATATTCTACCCATCTCTTTCAGGTTCAAGAGACTACAGGACTGAAATTATACCCTCTAATATCAAAATTTAACTTGGATATGTTAGCAAAAGAAATAACTCATTAGAAAAGCAGTTACTAGCTAATTCATTGTCGTGTCTTACAGAGCTCAACAGCTCCACAACTAGACAGTCAGGCTCTTGTGACAACTTGGTATTGAAACTGATAAAAGACTCGGGGCGGGGACTTTCATGCTTGTAACTGCCATGAACACTGAGACACACCTTTTTTGTTCATATCTCAGACAAGCTGAAAAATACTTAGCATTCACAGAAGTCAGCTTTACTTCAGGGGTACTCTATAAACAAATCACACTTAATCCAGAATGATAAATAATTTGCACTGACTTGAGAAGAACTGGAGTGGCAAATATTAATTGTAAGTTGCATTCTTGTTGCTGTGTGACAAAGGGTAGAATTTTGCATTTGTTTATTTGAGTTAAAATAAGCTAAGTTTGTTGCAGCTGACTTTTGAAAAGAGCGTTGTGCTCTTTTTCAGGTTTGTCAGATTGAACTCGGTTTTCAACGTAACGAAATCCAACAGATAGTGTTTAAAACTCCCAAGATTTTAACTGCAAGTAAAAAGAGACTCAGACAGACATTTGACTACTTGCACAACATAATGGGCATTCCCCACCACATGCTTACCCGCTTTCCTCAGGTGAGCTCTTAATCTTCCTTGTAACATCTGAATCTGGCTATATAAAGAAACATCTGAGAGTAAAGGGAAAATGCTTAGGTGTTCCTGCTCCCTGTTGCTGAATGTCTCCTCTCCACTTTCCTGGCTGTGAGTACACAGAAGCAATACAGTTATCATAAAGAAACAAAAAAACTAACGTGCTTGAGAGTTGTGTCATTCCCTGATTTCCCTTGTGTGTATATATCAGCATACTGTATTCAAACATTTGTTTAAAATTTAGATAATTTACATATAAATGGAACCTACCTGATGTTTCACATAAATGAGGAGAACAGATACTAATTATTTTTCTTCGTAGCTCTGCAATTTGTCTAAAAAATTTCTTATTTTAGATTCATCAGAGTCTGAAATTTAGACAACTTAAAAGATTCTTCCCTTTCTTTCTTTTTTAGGTTTTCAACTCAAAGCTATTACGAATCAAGGAGAGACATATGTTTCTTACATTCTTGGGAAGAGCCCAGTATGACCCAGCACAACCCAGCTACATCTCCCTGGACCAGCTAGTATCCGTGCCTGATGAGGTGTTTTGTACAGAGATTGCCAAAGCTTCTATACAGGACTTTGAAAAATTCTTAAAAACACTGTAATTAATAACACATGTAAAAAGGAATAGAGTCAATGTATTTAATAAACATATTTTATAAAACTACTCCCTTTTATGATCTCTTAACTTCTTAAGGATCAACTTTTTAAACCAGTAATTCTGAAACATTTGTAAAGACTGAGTAATATTCTTCATGGTGACTTAATATATTTTGGAAGGATTTCATGAGAATATACGTTGATTGCTACTTGATGCTTCTTTGTAATTAATTGCTAACTTCATTAAGAGTGAATGATGCAACACAGTAACAGAAAAGTAAATTGAAGTGGATTTTTTTTTTCAGTAATTTCAGAGTTTGGGTAGATGGAAAAATTGGCTGATGATTTGCTCCCTGTCTTGCCCTTTGTCTTCTCCCCTTACCCTCCCTCCCAAAAGTTAAAATGAAAAGCTAATGCAGTAGCAAAGAAGTGATGTTTTTACCTGCTTTTATCTTAAGAGCTAATAACACTGTTTTCCTTATACTGTAGAAAGAAGTACACTGGTATGTGCATGAAGGCCCTCATGCAAAAAGGCATTTTTCAACAGGTTGCCAGGGTATTTCTTATTATATACAATAAAAATAAAAGCTGCGCAGTGAACTTGGTTTGAAATATCAAAAGAAAATCAGCAAACTCTGAATCTAGACAAATTACAAAAAGGAAATAAAATTATACATGTCCCTGAAATCTGGAAGGAACTTATTTTAACTCACTTTTCTCTTTCCCTTGCTGAGGGAGCTTCATTATACAAGTAACCCTATGAAAAGAAGCTGTAGTGTATATTTAATTAACAGAGCTATCTTGCTTAGTTGTAACAACTGAAGTAAACGCTAATATTAGGAATCGGGAGAGTATTAAAAGTACATAATCCTATTTGTAAACAATTTGCATTAATAGGGAATTATCGAATGCTTCACAGTGTTATTTGGGCAAAGTGAAGCAGCTGACTAGACCCAATGCAAAGTGATAATTTATTTTTCAGAAGTTTCCATTCTTTCAGTTAAAACAGTTCAGGAAACTGAAATCCAGATGTTTTCATTTGGATTTAAGCTTATTTAATGGAAAAGTCTTAATGTTTTAAAAGCTGGGCATTGCAGCTTAAAATACCAATATTTATGCAGATAGCAGAATAAAATTTAAAAAGGTTAAACTCTCCTAGTAAGTGGGAAATCAAGTAAGGTTAAAGAGACATTTAAAGAATAAAAGTAGTGATCTCTGGATTATGAGCTTGGGTATTTTTATCCAAAAGAAAAGAATTGGAATTTGAATTCCAGCACCCAAGAAAAGGAGTGTTGTCAGAATAAGCAGAGTGCAAAATGACTTACTGGGTCACCTACACTTGAAACACAGTAAAAAGCCACATTTGTCTGCAATGAGTATCTGAGATGCTCTCTTTTGCATTTGTTCTCAATTTTTTCATTCCCCTGGGAAGATCACTTGAAATCCTCCATTAAAGTAGGCTGTTCTTGGTGGAGACGCATAATACATTGAATTCAAAGTGGTGGCTGAAATGTGATGGCTAAAGACATTGCCCCATTCCCTCCTTTTAAATAAAAATATCTAAATCTAACTCTATATACTGTATTAAATGCTAATAATCTTGAACCAATTGGTAAAGATAAATGTTTACAGTAGAAATGTTAATTGAAAATAGGTGGCTTCATAGTGCCAAAGTAGTTTGCTTTTGCAGATTTACTCTGCTGTCTTTATCTGTATTACCATGTGACAAACAATTATAATATAAATTATATTACAGAATGTGTATACTTTGAATGTCTCAAACGTTGACCTTTTAATTCCTCTCATATTTTTAAATGAAAAAAAAAATGATTGCTACCTGAGCTAATCCAGTTTCTTTGAAATGTTAAATGCACGACCTTATGCCAAAATAGCTTCCCAGAAATACCACAAAGAAAGGAAGCAAAAAGATTTTATAGGAGTGATAAAAGGAAAGGGGAGAGAAGACAGAAGAACTTTGAGGATTATGCCAAATTCTTTTTGGCTTTTAAGATGAAAAAAAAAAATCCTTAGAACAAAGGTTTGGACTAGAATTATCAAACTTATTGTAGTCTGACTGTTTTGACTGTAGCCTTTGATTGACCACGTTGATTGAGGCAAAAGACCCTTTGCGGTCTGATGTGCAGTCTGAGCTCTGCTGTTTGCTTGCCTGTCATATCCAGCTACATGCTTTTCTGACTGAAAGGGGCTAGTGCACCAGTATCTCTAGAATAATTCCACAGTTTTTATTTATTTTAAAATGCAGTGGTCCATCTCTGAAGGAATTGCTGGGGAGAGGCCGTGCTCTGTGCCTCAGGAACTGTAGCCCCTCAGCCTGAGAGGTTTCTGCTTCTTCCTGTGGTTCACTTGGTGCTTTGCATATTCTGCTTCACAAATGTCAATTTATTTTTAGCTGATATTCACCTTTACCCCTCATTTCGCAGCTGTTCGTCCAAATTAGTCTTCACAGCGCCCAGTTACAGCAGCTCAGCTGCCTTGCCCGACAGCTGGGTTACCTTACACTGAGGCCGCCAGCGCTTGTTCACATCAGCTCGGCAGGCTCCGAACCGCGGCCGCGGCCCATGGGGCACCCCAAGCAAAGGCGATGACGGTTCGGACTAAGGTGCCAAAGCGCTTCGATCTTCCAGCGGCGACCAGTTTACAGAGGCGCTCCGGTGGATGCGCACTAGGAGGAGGCTGCGTTACGTTCCATCTTCTCAGCAACCGTTGCTTCATTTTGGCTTAACCACCGATTCTCCAACACCGCAAAGCGCTATTTAAAAACATCCTAAAAGTCACGGTATCCACCATGCCCCCCCTGTCCCCGATTGTTTATCGCTCGTTCCGCCCCCGCGCAGGTGCCTCAGCGCAGCGCGGCGCCCCACAGAGCTCCCGCCACAGCAGATGGC
>VWZK01014231.1:78390-103857 GCA_013396935.1 Baryphthengus martii | reverse complement strand
ACCGCACCGGGAGGCGAGACCGGCCGTGGTGGGAAGATCGGGAGCCGGGTAGCCGGTGTGCGCTCTGTGCCCTTGACGGGGGCAGCGCCCGCAGCCGCTCTACCGCCTGTACGACCCTGGCGGGCGGTTTCTTCCCTGTCTCTCCCAGCGGGGACCTCTCATCTACGCCGTAGCGGAGGGAACCGAGCCCCGATAGCGAGCTTTCGTGGAAGCAGCGGGGCAGAGGGTGTTCGGGAGCGCTGGAGGAACCCTTGGGTTGCCGCGGAGGTGCCTCGGGGATCGGTGTCCTGCTTGGATACCGACCGACTCCAAGCTTAGTTTGTCTAGCGATCTTCTCTAGGGATATTCCTTCTCAAGTCCTGCGTAAAGTACGAGGGAGTAAAGCCTGACGAGGTAGTCTGCTAATGGCGTACTGGTGTCACACGTAGCACTGGCTTCAGGGGGTGACTTGGTAAGACAACAGCACTGGAGTTGTGAAAGATGGCTCATATTGTGCTGCTTCGGGATTTCTAGACCCCTTCTTGAGTTAACTTCGATGGTGTTTGGTATTGCATTGTACTTGATTGCGTTTGAAAACATCCCTGCTGCCTAAAATCACAATTAAGGAAAGATGAAGATTCTACACGTGGTGTGTTTTGATTTTTCTTTTTAATGTCACTGAATTTTATTATTATTTTTGAGGTCTCAGTGTTGACTTTCCAGTTGACTTTGGCAGCTCTTTGAAAAACGAGTCTCAAATAGTGTTTAAGTAACTAGAGGGGAGAGCAGAAGGTTAACAGCATAATAATCTGTTGGCCTTGAAACCACATCAACCCATAGCAAGAGCTGTGGAACTTAGTTAAATGATTTGAAAAGCACGATGATTTTGCTTCATGTAGAACATGACTTTTTTTAGCTCAAGTAAGAGTTCTGGAGCCTGAAAGTGTTGATGCTGTCTTTAGTTAGTGTTAGTGTTGTTCCAAGCTTTAAAGCAGTCTAATACTCGGATTTAGTGAAACAGAGGTCAAATTATTGTACATAACAAGTACTCATTCTACCTGTTCCGTGTCAGTTAAGGGATACTGAAAAGCAGAGAGGCAAAGTCACATACGTTCCAGCACAAACTTGACATAGTATTGCATTCCTGCTTGTGGAAGAGCCCCAGCAAATACTTGTGTACTGTCGTAGTGGTGTGTAAATGTTGAATTTTTTTCTTTCTGTACAACTGATGATGGTCGCATTCAGTTGCAGGAGGCGGTCGCCTGTTGGACAGGATTCGGAAGTGGTATTACAATGCAGCTGGGTTCAACAAACTTGGTAAGTGTGTCATTCGATTTTTAAAACTGCAAATGTACGGTCCTCAAACCCGTTGTGGTTCGTAACTGGTGTGTATGTGTGTGCAGTGTGACATAAGTGGTTTTGATCAAAAGTAGCTCTAGCTTTTGTGGTGAAAATATCAGCGATAGCTTTGGTCATCATGACTATTTAGTATTGAGTCGGTGGCTTTTCTGTTATTTCAGTGTTTGCTCTTAGCTGTTATCAGTTACTTCACCAAAGCTAAAGTTAAGCTGGAGCAGTAGAAAAAACTTTCATAAAGCAGTCCTGAAAGCTTGATCATTTATCTTTTCCCACCAAGTCACTCTCACTTACCGATGTCTTCTAACTGCTTCTCTTGAAGCTGGATTGGTTTCCACAATCGCAGTCAGTCTGTCTGCAATACCATGCTTATCCTAGCACAGGGCACCGCAGCAAAGAGACTGGCCCCTTCCACTTGACACCCACCCGTCAGACATTTGTAAATATTAATGAGATTCCCTCTCAGCCTTCTTTTCTCCATCTCAACAGCCCCTGGGCTCTCAGCCTTTCTTCACAGGAGAGGTGTTCCAGTCCCTTCTTCATCCTCGTAGCCTCCATTGGACTCTCTCCAGTATTTCCCTGTCCCTCTTGAACCGGGGAGCCCAGAACCGGGCACCATACTGCATGCGTGGTCTTACTAGGGCAGAGTAGAGGGGGAGGAGAAGATGAGATACTTGTGACTGATTTAACTTCTGATTTGGGAGGGTGTGGGAGGGAACTAACCTATTTCTCGAGAAAAGACATAAAGTTAAGCAAATAGAGCATGTATGAGGCAACATTAAAGTTTGTTTGCTGTGAGTAGTTAGTGCTTTTCTTCTAAATTGGTTTGATTTTTCTTTCTAATTTTGCATGGGAAGTAGTTTTCCCATGTTACGTAGAAACACCTGTGTCAATCTTCAGTCTTACTTAACAAGCGTTATTAAGTGATGTTGTAAAATCTTGCCGGTGCAGGATTAATGCGAGATGATACATTATATGAAGATGATGACGTCAAAGAAGCACTGAAGAGACTTCCAGAGCATCTCTACAATGAAAGAATATTTCGCATAAAGCGAGCGCTTGACTTAAGCCTGAAACATCAGATCCTGCCAAAAGACCAGTGGGTGAAGTATGAAGAGGTGTGTGTAGAGAGTGTTTCCGAGGTGGAGGTCTTAAATGGCCATGCTATGACTGCTCTTGGGGATTTTCAGTCTCCCTCAGAGATACAGGCTTACATTTTCTTTATCATCATGAGAATGTGTTTAGTAGGATACCTCTGGAAAACACAGCTTTTCATTTCTGTTTAAAAATCAGCCTTCCAGTCAAAAATAGTAATTTTTTTTCTCGTGATGACAAAAAGTTAAACTGCAGCTCAGAGCCATAGCATGTTGTTTGTATTCGGACAAAATATTTCTGTGACTAGATAAAGAAAGACCCTGTAACTAACTAGGAAATTCTTCTAAAAGGTCTCTTCCTTTTCTGATTGATTTCTTAATTTTATAGAAAATCTCAAGCCAAGGCTTTTATTCGTCAAGATGCCAAGGAAGAATAATTTAAAGGGAAATCCTACATTAAAGTGTGTTGTCTTGAAATTCAAAAAGCAAACTACACCTTCCTTTCCAGATGTAACAATTTTTTTTCATATTTTTTTTTTTGCAGTGGATTGATTCACACACTTTGCATTACTGTCCATCTCCACCTTCTCCAAATTACCAGGCAGAGAGGAATCTCATCACTAAACTTTTGACTGTAGGATAGTAGCTGGGTATTACATTTCTCTATATGAGCAGAGGCTGTTTCTTAGGGTCTTATTGGTCATATTTAGGTAACTGCTGCATTGACTAACTGGTTGTGTCATTCTTCAAGCAGCAGTTTAGTTTATAAGTGTGAAACACAGATAAGTTGCTCCATGGAATCCAAATTTGTGATGCTGTTTAGAAGTTAAGCTCAAAATGAGTTTCTACACAGTATTATATTTTGACTTTGAACTAATTAAAGTAGATCCTGTACATTTGGTTATCTGTCAAAAGAACCTTGTTTCTAAAGTTATAGCTGGAAGCATCACTGCTTGTCGAAGTTGCCAAGGCTCTAGGAATTAGTGGTCGCTGCAGTAAAGAACTTGGCATTGCAGACCGGACAGATAGAGAGTTTACCTTTTCAGAATAAGTCATTGATTTCTTTTTCTCTTTTTTTTTCTTGTTAGGTTGGGGTTTAGTCAAATCTGAGGAGGAATGAGAGCTGAGTAACCTGTAGGAATGGCTCAGGCTGTTTCTGGACCTCCCTGTAAATTAAATATATTCTCTTCTTTTTCAGGATAAGCATTATCTTGAACCATACCTAAAAGAAGTAATCCGTGAAAGACTTGAAAGAGAAGCATGGAACAAGAAATAACTCTTGAGCTACTTCATACAAATACCCACATATTTCTGGTATTTTTAAACATTCGGTTATGGAAATCTAGCGGGAGACAAATGTGAGGCTGAGGAATACTGTTTCAGCTTGTTCACTTAATCTGTTCATCCAACTAAAATAAACATGTCAAAGTATGAAATACTTGGAAGGGTTTTTTTGTAAATGTTAACAAGCTAACGTTCGGATCTTTCCTAGAAGCCATATACATTACATATTAGCTTAGTGGTATGCAGTCTTCATTCCAGCTTTTTGATTCTTGCTCTTTTTTCATAGTACAGCTGTTGTCTGCAGTTGTAGGGTTAGGTAAGAAACTCACAAGGTTGTTGGTGCTACTTGCTGGGTAAAATTAGTAAGAGGTTGTTTATTTCCTACATCACTTCTCCCTGGAGACAATAACATGGGACCTGTGCTTAATGTTACAATGGCATCACGAATGGAATGTTCTGTGCATCTAATTGCATGCGTAGGACAATAATGGAAAATATAGATGATTTCTTAATCACAAAACCAGGAAGAGTTTCACTAGCTCTTCATACACATGTATGTGTATTATATATATATGTATATATATACACCATGTTAAAGCTTGAAAGACTATATTCATACAAACAGCTTCTTAAGACTTTTTATCCTTTTAAAGGCTAAAAGTGGTATGCTGATGTGCTTTGAACAGTATAATTAACTTCTCAGAAATTATTTTTTTTTCCCCATGGCTTAAGCATACTGCTGTTTACAGTGATTGGTGTCAAGTATTTTAAACTATCAGACTTAATGACATTAGAAATACACATGGAATTCAGGCTCTGCTTAAAACCAGGAGGAATTCAGTTGTATCTGGAAAACACCAGCCATTGCTGGCTGAACACCTTGAGTTTAGTCTTCCATAGTTGAATGGTAGTGTTAATTTGAGATATTGTTTCGGTATTACCTGTGAAATTTGGAGCCTCTTGGGTGAAGTACACAATCCTGTGTGATAATCCCATGGTTTGTTCTTTTTCCTTTTTGTTTTGTATGCTTGTCTGCCAACTGCAAGAATCCATTGACCAAAAGCAGGAGAGATTTAGAAAAAAAACCAAATAAATATGGAGCAAAACATGTCTGTAGTTTGAAATTGATATGACCAGTTAAATACAATACTGAGTTAGAAGTTAGAATGTACACTTCTAGCTTTGCTTATCACTCTATCATGAACCTTTGTCTACTTGCTCCAGTTGCTTACACCTTTAGAATGGATACAGTGATCCCTGGGTGAAATATTTATTTCAGAATTTGACAACCTGATGCAGTAAAACAAAATACTGTGGAAAAAAATATCTGCATCACCAGTATTCCTTAAAAGTTTATGGGTAGATTATTTTAAGAATGTGAGGTTTTTTACCGTCTCTCGTAGTAAAATCTTAGCATCGAACAATACATCGTGTGCTGTACGTTTGAGAACTTTCTAATTTTCTTCCAGGAGACTAATAGGGTGTGAAGCTTCACACTTCTGTTAATGGAATTATTAGAATATTTACTTTTTTTCTAATGGAATTAGAACTATCCCATTATCTGTTAGAATAATATTAAAAGTCTTAATTATTTAACTGTAGTAGCAATTGGAAGGCTCAGCTGATCAAACTTCTACAAGAGCTAGGATTTTGTAGAAAGACAGCATCAGCTTACTTGACCATAGGTTTGGATTAAGTTTAATGTGGTTCAAAAGTCTCCCCAAATTTGCTTGGTTTAGAGAAAAGGGTTTTGTTAGCATCAGGCTCTTATAAAATAGGCCAGTATTTGAGGAGAGTGCAAAACAGCCATGCTCCGGTTGGTCTAATAGACCTGAAATCACTGACTTTTACTCTCAAATTTAACATTTTAGGAGTCAGAGGCAAGTAGTAGAGGTTTCCAAGTGATCTTTATAGCAATTCAAGGGAAGGAGAGAAAAGGAAACCATATGAAGAGCTTGCCTGTTCACTAAGGCTGAGGTTTTTTCTCAGCTGTCATTTAGATGTGTTTTCAGATCCTCCTGACTTGGATTAATCATTTTTAACTTCACGATCCCATAATGGACCATAGTCACTTGTTGAAGTATTTTGAAAGAGTTCGGTGAATACCGTTTAATTGTATCTTAGAGCAGTAGTGGCAAGGGAAATGTGTTTGTTATTTTTTGGCAGAGATTGGCGAGTATTCTTTGAGATGTTGAGATCTGTGAATGACCCAGGACTGCAGCCCTGAGCTTGCTGTCTGCAAAACTGCTTCATTTCAAAGAAAAGCTTGGTAACACAAGAAGTGAAAAGACAGTCTGACGATGAAGGAAAGAGCATTCTGGTTTGGGGAACTGGATTTTCTTTCTGCTGCTTTCACAAGGTTCTTCTGTAACTTCTGTAACATTGAGCAAGACACTTGAAACTCAGTAACTCACAAGATATTTTGAGAAATGCTTAATATATGGTGCTTGGGCCTATGTCCAGGTTCAATAGATCTGTTCTGAAAACGAGGTGAAAGTGTTGACATTCATCCATACCACAGATACTGCAGGTGGTGGTACCAGGAGCAAATTTCACTGGGATTCTCACAGATTTGAAAAAGATCTCACCATCCTTATTCCTCTGATGGTAAGTGGAGAAATACTTAGGAAGAGGCTGTTACAGTTATGGCCTGTAGGGAGTACATAAAGCAACATCGAGCTGTGCATTGAAGAGAATTGAAAAGAATTCCTGAATGGGAGAGGGGATCCTACTGGGAAAAACACAAACCTATAATTTAAGGTCACATCGTTACGCACAAGGTGATGCGTGTCTTGCATTTCCTAACTTGACTTTGAAACCTTCATTAATTTAGGTTTTTTTTAATATGAATTCTACACAGATTCCATAAATTCCTGAGGTCTTTTTGTAGTTTGAGTTCATAACATCTTTGGCACATGTAAATTACACATGTCAAATTAAGAGAGTCAGAATTGGTAATGTTAATCCTGCCCTTTGATGACATTTTTAGGCTCAAAAAACTTTCATCACTCTTAAGTGAACCTGGGCTTCACTCAAAGTTCTTTTATTAAATACATAATGAAACACTAGAGTATGAAGATCATGTTTGTTATGGCAGATTGATTTCTTTAAATTTTTTATTGGTTGACCTAGAAACAAAGGAAATTGTTTTGCAGCACCGTTATCAGGAACGATATGCTTATTTTACATCCAACCTCTATCCAGAGAAGAGCTACGGCAGATCTAAATCCCCTAAGAACTTTGAGGAACCATCATGCTTGTCATGATAATGGAACTGTTTTAGCATGAATATGGTAAATGCATTCCTACTTGAAGCGTTTTCTCTCTGGATAACAAAGATCAAAGATTGTCTTTGGGATTTCCCTGCAGTGCTGCTGTACCCTTGCAGTCAGTTTTCATAGACTGAGATTTTGGCCAAGGTGAAGACTGGCCTCACATTGCAGAATGGGCAGAGACAACCTGAGCTGACACTGCTCCAGGGTAAGACGGGCTGGAACTTGGTGTCCTGCCTCGTATGCAGCTGACCTGAATTACCTTAGTAACTTGGTTTCCCTTAGCCTGTTTTAGTTGGTCTAAGGCCAAAAGGACTGAGATCTTGAAAAATCTGTAGGCCGCTCTCTCCACTGTAAATAACTTGGGTTAGCATCTAAGCATCTTTGAAGATACGAGCCTGATCCCAAAACTCAGTTTCCTCAAACTCCTCTGCAAGCCATGCAGAGCTGCAAGCTTCATTTGTCACAGTTTTGTAAATCCTTCAATGTCAAATAGTTCCTGGCTCACCCAGTACTTTGGTGCTGGGATGAGGCAACAGTCTGGTCTGATGCCCCAGGGTGCCAAAAATCATGTGCGATTCTCCTTCCCTAGCAAGGCTGCTGTTTTCACAGTGTGTCTGGAGAAAGAGCCCTCCAGGCCTTCTGCTCACTGGTGATTTAATGCTGGTTCATGCCTGCAGGCTGTGAGCTCAATTCCTTTTTCTTCAGAAGAAAATATGTGGATTCACAGTTTCTGTCTCTTCAAATGATTTAATTCTCTAATTAACATCTTTTCTAGGGTGCAGGTGGGGCTGCTAATCTGTTTGGCTGACTTTGTCCTGCTTTGAAAGATGTCATTAACTGCAGCAGGAGAGACTCGGACTTTAGACTGATTAGCTGTTTCCTAGGCTGGTTTGCAAGCTGCCATAAAATAAGGGTAGTGCCCAACTCCATCTGCCTAGAGGAGCTTGCCTGCTCAAGCAATTACTGCCCACCAACTGATTGTCTTCACTCACAGCTTTGGCCCTGCTCAGCTCTCTCCTGCAGTACCTGAGCCCTAAGCGAGCCCTGGCACCTGGACAAAGGAGATAAGCCAAGGGCTTCAGTGAGGAACACGGTGGGTGAGAGATTAGGGTAGACCCAAGGGTAGGAAACCATGTGCAGGATTTTGGAAGAAATGTAGGGAAAATAAGTTGACCTCAATGACCTTTGTCTGCTTTGAGGGTGTGTGATGAGGATGGGGCAAGGTTGAAACGTTTAAGTGCAGACCAAAGATGGCCTCTGGGAAGGAGAAGGAAGAACATGTTATTGAATACATTTTGGGAAATGGGACCACTGAGTAGGATAGTGAGGAAAGAGAGGTATGTGGTGGTTTGGCAAAGGCTGGGGCACTTTCCAGGCCACTGCAGAGAATGATGCCCGTGTGTCCTAACGTCAGGAACCCCAAGTTCATGGCACCCTGACACTTAAGATTTCTGTAAAGAGTATTTACACATCATCCATTGAACTGGATCATGACTGGAACCCAAGCTGTCCTTGTCCTGCCTCCAAAATACCTGAATGTGATCTAAGTGCCCATCTCCTCTGGCCCAAGAATGGCTTCAAGAGGATGTTCCAACATCTACAGGGTAGGTCTGGGTTCAAGGTGCTCACATGTCTGCAGTGAAAGAGGAGCCCTGGATCTTTCTCTTCCAAACCCTAAGTAAGTGCTGGAATTGCTATTGCTGTTTTATGAGTGTGCTGCTTCAGCTCCTGCACTGGGAAAGGGATCTGGGGCTTGAAACCAGATCAGAAAGAGGTACCTCAGCACAGCTGGGCTGTGCTCTCCTCAGTGGTTCCTAAAGTGGTTCCCTGCTGGCCTTTGCAGATTTGGTTCTTTGTGTCTAAATCTTCTGGATTGCATGGGGAGGCTGGAGAGTGAGATGCAGAGTTAAATGCTGCTGCACTCAGTATTACAACACCTAAGCCCGTTTATGAAGCCTCATACTCCCACTGCGACCCATCAGATTGAAATGATTGTTTATAAGCAGCACAGTTCAGAGTCCAAAGCTCAGATCTCTTCAAGGCACTTCAGAGGGGTTGGGTTTTGGTTTTTTGTCTGCAAGTTGTGTTCCCTGCTGGAGTATTAGCTTAAAAAGATACTATTATGAAACAGTCATAAAAAGCTGCTAGATATGTTTGGTTTACTTCAGTTAACTAGAAATTTTCCAAATACTAAATGTTTTTCGGCTGTAGTGTCTCACTCTGAAAAAGATGGAAGAAAACTCCTTTAATTTTATGAAGCAGGCCTCCAGCGATGCTCGGCGCCCAGCCCGCCTGCCAGAGCTCAGGAGACTGTCACAGCAGTGTGGAGGTGGCTCTGATAAAAAGCAAAATGTCTTCTGCTGCCAGGTGAGCTTTGGCTCGGCTACGTTCTGTGCATTGCAAAAGCCGAGGTACCAGAGGAGGGATGAAGTCAGCATCTTGGAGCTTTCTGGAGGCAATCAGCCTTGCCTAAAAGCAGTTAGGCTGTAGCAGGTCAAAGGCAGGACCTGGATCTGCACTAGCAGCAGCCAGAGATGCTTTATTTTCCTTTAAAAAAAAACCAAAACAAAACAGAATAAAAGAAATTCCAGGGGAAAAGTAACAAAGCCTATTTCCTTTCAGAAGTACAGCTGTCTTACGAAGAGGCTGTTATTCCCATTCCAAGACTGGTGATATAACAGCTGAGATGTTTTTAGATCCGTAGTTTAATGTTTTCACATGGTAGCCCAAGTTCACCTGGCTTACCCCAAAGAGAATTTTTGTCCACCCACCCCATCTGTTCCCTAGGTCTTGAGGACAACTTCTGCTGGGAGCAGCATCTTCTGTTGGATTGTTGAATAATTGATAGGTTTGCAGCTGTTCCCCAGAGCTGGTTCTTGGTGCAGGGCTTTGAGTGCCTGGCTTTACACAGCCTTGTTCTTATCTGATTGTGGGCTCTTACTGTTTCTCATGGACAGAAGGGGTGTAGCCACCTCCAACTCTGGAGCTGTGGGGTATCTTTTTCATGAGTTTTTATACTTTGCTTTTCATAGGCATATCAAATCCAGTGGTGTGGCTGGACACCTCCAAAGCAACCATCAGAGCCTTGATACAAGCTACTTCGAAAAGAACATGGGGAGGTATGCTTTGAAAGGGGACTTCTCCTCCAGCTGCTTCCATCCAGTGCTTTGAAAACACTTAAGACACAATAAAGCATGTGTTGACAAAAGTGGGCTTCAAAAAAAAAAAAAAAAAAAATTGGAATATTTTGAAGGAGTATAAGCACACGTGGGGAGAGTTATCATCCTTCACCCAGCAAAACAATTACATCAGTGCAGCTTGGGCTGGGATCTGCCTTAAGATCTCCCAGATGTTGCAGACAGCACAGTTGCTGATCCGTTGCTCTTGGTAATTATAACTGTCAAATGAAGGAGGGAAGGTTGGTTCTTAAAAAGAAGCAACATAAAAGCCTTTTGGGGAATTGAAGAGAAGGTCTGCTGATTGTAGCTGACAACCAGAGCCACAACAGGCTCTGCTTATACCTGGCTTTGCCAGGCTGGTGTCACAGACGTGTTTCAGAGCTTACCTTATGCTTGAGCTCTGGCATGTAGTGTCGAGGGGGATGAGCTCTCCGGTAAGGAGCTTGCAGTGGGATGATCCTAGGGCTGCTCAGAAATCAGTTCGGCAGCATCTGTCAGCCTTGGGCAAGGGACCGGCTCCCCACCTCACTATCAGAAGCTCGTCTGGTCCTGAGGCAGGAGATGGCAGCCCTGACACTCAAACAGGAAGAGGGATATTGGGAAGAGCTGCAGCCTTGCTGGCACTGGGGGGAAGCATCTTACCTGGCCCCAGGGCTGGTCCCCTGCGCAAAGCTGGGCTGTGCAGCTGGAGGAAGGAGCCCCAGACGAGGTGTCGGTGCTGTGCTGCAGCACAACCAGAGTTCAATGCTTTGGAGACTGCAAGAAAACGACAGTGTAGCTGGGTGTCTCAAACACTTACCAGAGTCTGTCCCCAGCTCAAAGGTACATTTTTGTGCAGTTTCTCTGAAGCGTTTGCAGTTTGTAGCACAGAGGAGCTGTGGGAACGGGCAGCAAGAGGCCTAGTGAACTTGTGTCAGGGATGAGCCCCTGCTCCTGTCCTCCCTGAGGGTGGGTGCTACCTGCTCACACCGACAAGCAGAGCAGTGGCCTCATGGAGGACACTCAGGCCACCAGCCACCCTCTTCTCAGCTTTTTGAAGGATGCTGGAAGGCACCAGCACCCCCAAAAGCTTTTGGGACCCGCAGTCCAAGTGTTAGGAGCCTCAGAAAGAGAGAGGATTTTGAAAAGCCCCTGTGCTGTTGTTTCTATGGCGTAACATGGGGTGATGAGCTGCCTCTACGAGGTCCTTTCCGACAGCTGGAGCTTGCAGCCTCCCTGGGCTCCAGCCGTGCCATCCCTCGGAGTACTTTGTCCTCTCCCAGTGGTGAATAGCTGGGTTGTCCATCCAGCTCCCTGCAGCCCAGGGCACCTGGCAGAGCTATTGATGGACATTTGCCAGCTGGCTAGCAGCACGTCAAGATGTGAACGGCGATGAATGAAAGCTGGAAAGCGGTGCCATGCTGCCGCAGTGACACAGCCCCTGGCAGAGGGTGAGGAGGGCGGGTGGGCAGCAACCCCTCCTTGTGTCCAGCACAGGGCGCTGAGTGCCGGCCCCAGCGGCTCACGCTCTCAAGTGCCACAGCACGAGGAACGCAGGCACCTGGCCCACAGCTCTGGATTTTGCTACTGGCATGTCACTGCTTTACCGGCACCAGCCCAGAGAGGTTCCTGACCCCCAGCACCAAGCAGGGTGTGCGCTGGGAAGGGCTGCTCAGTGTTGGAGATGGAGGTGGCTTCATTAGCCCGCAAGGGTGATGAGACCAGTAGCAGGTCAGCTGCATAAAAATTAAACCGTTGGCAATGCCAGTCCCCTGTGTCAAGGAGCACTTTGTTCTGGACACAATTGCAGCAGCAGAGAGACATGTTGCCCTTCCCCAGCATTGCCCAGTTCACCCCAACACAAGGTGGGGCTGTGCTGTAACAATATGAGCACCACTGGAGCATCCTGGCATTGTCTTCTTCTCCTTTTTTAATTTCATTTTTCAGGATGACAACAATTTAGAGGTTTATGACCAACAGGAGAATTTACTACTAAGTCATATACTGATGTAATGAAATTTAATATATGCTGTGTAATGAGTTATGAGATGTTATTTAGTTTCAGGGTTTTATTACTTCAATCAGTTATGACCATATTTCCTTTTATACGATTGCTCACTCTTTAAACATACCAGATGACTGTATAAAGAACACCTAATAAAGTCTGGAGATGTTAAAATATAAATGTTTTAATTTTTGCCATAAATTTGTTTTAATTCTGCCAATGGTGAGTTTTGTGCTTGAAGTGGTGCAGTCCTTGTTCGCAGTGCAGACCTTAACAGTGTTGTCTTGGATCTTTTTTGGGAAGGAGCTGAGCAATGCTGCTTCAATATAAAGTCGCCAATGCTCACCCTTCATGATTATACACAGAAATGGGAAGGTTTCTGTCTACAAAAGACAGAATCTATGATATAAGTCATTGTCTCAACTATCCTCGTATTTACCAGTGTAGCTTCAATATACTCGTCCTGGTTTCTACCAGTCTTCAAGGGGGGGGAATCTTCAGTATCAAAATCAACTCCATGAATGTTCTGCCCATGCGCCTTTTGCCAATTCTAATCTTTCTACATCTATGCATTGTATATTATATATATGTATAGGGATAATGTCAAAGCACTGGAATTATATAGCTGTGAAATAAGATCAGAATCAAGTCTTTAATAAAGCAGTGTTTGAGTGACAGCCTTCAACTGCTGAATAATTGCAGGGACCAAGTATTGTACAGCCCCTCTTGTGCTATGTTCGTAGTACACGTTGAGTTCTCAAAAATCACTGTAAAACACATTTTATGGTGGTTAATAACTCTGCAGTAAGAGTTAATACAGATTGCAGCTATTGTGAGGCTTTAGCTTGCTGCTGCTACTTAGCCTGGAGATGACATCTGCATATGATACCTCTGATTCCAGCTTTCTAATTTCCTCCCTGCCTCTGCAACAGGCAATGTTCACACAAATTGCTTATCATGACTGAAGTCCCCACTGCCCCCCATTGCAGGGACTCTCTCCCTCCCGCATCAGGCTGGCTATGTCTGCCTAGGAGAGCTCGTGGTCTTCACTTGAGGATGAGCTACTATTCCTGAGCTGGGAGGAAGGGAAGCTGGTAACCCTGAGCATGCTGTAAACATTTGTCTGGCCAGATTCAACAGGAGGGAAAACTTTCAGTTACATTTTAATTTAAAATTTGCAGCAACCAGAAATGTTTTCAGCACTGTTCATCTATTGTGACTGTGGCTACCGCCTGTATCGTGGCCCAAGGATGACTTTGTTTGGAGGGATGATCCCTGCTACTCTAATGTCTGTGGCAGAAAAATGCCAGACGTCTAGTTTGGTGGAAGTCCCTTCCTCATCCCAGCCTCTGAGCCCTGTCCCAGACCAGCCTGTGCCCTATTTTAGCTGTGGTTAGTATTGCTGCCATCCATAAAACTCTCCTTCTGCTTCTGCAAGGTGGGGTGTCATCTCAGGATAGTCCCTCCAGACAGTTGTTTATCAATTTAATTTTATTTTTATTGTATGTACATCAAGATGTTGTACTTCTCTTGGTATTTATTCAATTACTTACAGAGATGTTAACAGAAGGGAATAACTTTTAAATGGCGCATCTTCCTTCTCCATTCTATTAATATCTCTATCACTAATTGGATAAATTTTAGGAGAAGAATTGCAGCAAATACTGACATACTTTACTATTCACAAGTCTAGCATAATAATTCAGCCAAGGAGAATCATACATCAAATAAATGGCCAAGCATACTTAAAATGTGTCTTTGTACAGTGACAAGGCACAATTTAATCCCATTAAGAAAATGTTGGCAGTGGTTCAGTGTTTGGGAACATGCCACTGCACTGTCCTGCTGTAACCTTGGATGTAGGAAAAGCTGAGACAAAGCAGCATACTCAGTTTGACACATCTTTGCCCTTTAGGTCCTTAATGATGCAATGAATTACTAAAATATTTAATATTGTTTAGCTGCAGAAGCTGTCTTCTATGCAGAAGCTAAGCAATAACATGCTTGCTGAGCATGCCCTATCTGCTGCTTTGCATGCAATTGTTATTTGCATTTGCATAAAGGACAGATCTCTGAGCTATCTCAAAAGAGTAAGTCCACATATTATTTTAATTTGCAGGAAACATAATTTTTAGTCCATATATCTTACTTAAAGGATAAAAAGACAAGTAGGTTGTTTTCTCACTAACCAAAGGTTTAAGAAAAACATTCGGTTTTTTTCTTAGGTTTCATTTTTTACCTAGGTTACTCTGGTTTTACTTTGTTCCCAGTATTTTCAGTAGCATCTGGAGTACTTCAGGTCATTTGGATATGGCACTCAGCTGCCAAAACAATTGACTTCTCTTGTTTCTAATTAAGATGGGTGTAATATGCGCTTGATAAAAGATAGCACAACTAGACGCATTTCTCATAATCACAGATTACATCCTTGAAGTTTTAGCTACAGAACTTGGAAAAAATACTGTATGGATAGAATCATAGAATCACGGAATGGTAGAGATTGGGACCTCCGGAGATCATCAAGTCCAAGCCCCCTGCCAGAGCAGGATCACCCAGGGCAGGCCACGTAGGAACAGATCCAGGTGAGTTTTGAAAGTCTCCAGAGAAGGAGACTCCACAAGCTCTCTGGGCAGCCTGTTCCAGGCTCCGTCACCCTCACAGCAAAGAAGATTCTCCTCATGTTGAGGTGGAACTTCCTATGTTCTAGCTTATACCCGTTATTCCTTGTCCTATTACTGGGCACCACAGAAAAGAGCCTGGCCCCTTCTACTTGACACCCACCCCTCAAATATTTATAGACATTAATAAGATCCCCTCTCAGACTTCTCTTCTCTGCTAGTTTAAAGCATTAGATTTCCAAGATGAAATCACAGCTCATTCAGTACAACCTAAGAGTGGCAGTACGATGAGGACTCTGCTGATGCAGAGCAGCCCCCACTTCTCTGCAGCTCAGCAGGGCATTGGGACTGCTCCTCCATACACATCCAGCACTTTTCCAGTCAGTTAGTGTGGCACTTCCCTGATTTCTCCAAGTGTGGAAGGAGAACAGGTGCTTTGAGTCTTATTAAATACGCAGTCGTTAGGAGTCCGAGGTATCAATATTCACTGCTGTCCACTGATTCTTTGCAAAAGTTTTGCCCTTAAAATGTCAGCCGTGTGGTTTTGCTCTGCTGTTACTTGAGTATCCTGTTGTCCGGAATGAATTATTTGACAGAGTTTTGTGTCTCTTTGTACTGTAACGGCTTCTAGAAAAATTCAAACTGACAGTTACTATAGTAAGGCATGAGGAAATATATTTGAATAGTGCATGTGTTTAATAGTGCAAGGTCAGAGAATGCACATCCATCACAAGCTACCATGGGGAATAAGAGGGTAACTATAGATATACTCAGAACATACAAACATGAGGGATTATTTTCTAGCTCTTGATCCATCCTCTGGCATTCGCTGCCAAACCAAAGGCATTAAAATGCTGTCCCCTTTCTGTGTGACTGCAGAAGGAGCCTTCACTCCACAGAATGAGGTTTAGGAACCACAGAAAGCCCATAGCAGTGGGATGGTCCCACTTTTTTTTGCAGAAGTCATAGTGCTAAGGAGCTGACACAGCTGCTCAGAGGGGCTATGCTCCTGTGCCAATAGTCCCACCACCACAGCCAGGATGGGGTGCTGCTTCTAGAGGGTTTCCTTCAAGGATCAGAGGAGTAGAATGGCTCATTGGCTTGATGTTCCCTCCCTAGGTGGGCTGAGCATCAACACTGGCTCCTCAGTGGCCTTCTGCTGCAGACAACATTGCATCAATGTTTTAAGGGCAGCTTGCTGACAGAGGAAGCAATATGACAAAAACTAGATGGGCAAGAGGGATCAAAACATGTACGACTGTGCAGAATTTGTTAGGCTCAATTACATGAGTAGGGAAATTTTTGAAGACCTGGAAATAATTCCAATTTGTTATATCAAAAGTCTCCTTCCCAGAAACAGGCTGTGGAAGCAGAGACAAGTCTACCATATGGAAAGCAGATGTCTCAAGGGAGCTGAAAAGAAGATACTTTGCTAGTACTAAAAATATTCTGTATGAGGAGGTGATAACAAGTGCTTCTAAAGAAGAAACAATTGTTTATAATTGAGTAGACGATTTTTACTGTTTCCTAGAACACAAACCTGTATGCTTAAATAATTCCAGACTGTCACAATGGAGATGCACTGATTCACAGCTTGGGGCAGAAGCTATAATAGTAAGCAGATTGCACATCTTGTTTAACCATCTGCTTTTTAAAGCACATTTTATCACAGGCATTATCACATTGAAAAAAAAAGGTAGGGAAATAAGAAGACAATGAGTTACAAGTGTACAGTTGGTTTGATGTAAAAAGCAGCATGGTTGCCTTTGCCGTTTGCAGCATCGATGTTTTACTTTTTAACACTTCAATTAAGAACTGTGTCATGGAGACTGACTCAGTTTATAACCTCAGTACTGTGGTGTTAGATGGTTTCTGTGAGAGCCACCTCTGAGTACCAAACCTGCTTGGGCATCAGGAATGAATCTTGAGAGAAGAACTTCATTGCTAATTTCAGGTGCTTAGGAGACGTGTTAAGGGAGGATCCCGCTGAGTAAGGAAGTTCAAGGACACCTTGGATATAAGGGATCATGATAATGTCTAGTAGACGGTTAGACTTGATGATCTTGAAGGTCATTTCCAACTTTAATGATTCTATGTTTCTGCGATAAGCGGAGCTCTGCAATGTCTTACTCTAGAAACAAAGATACGCAGCTGTGGCTAATGCCTGTGGAAGTGTCAGCCACCATGTGCTCATGGTACTCACACCCTAGTTAGATGTTTGGGTTTTCCTCCTGCTGGAGCTGCTTTGCTTCCCAAAATGCAGACCAAGAGCCATGGATACAGCTCCCTTGGCTCCTGCAAAACCCCTGCAGGGAAAGACAAGTAGGGCCATGTGGCTTATTCCCTGGTGCTGAGGTGAGGTGAGCCATAAGAGACTATCTCCAATAGATGTTCATCTAATCTAGTCTTTAAAGCCTCTAATGGCTGCACTCCCCCAGCCCACAAAGGCAGCCTGCTCCTGAGCTTATCTTTGATTATAGTTGGGAAGTTTTTCCTAATATCTAATCTAAATCTCCCTTGCTTCCTGTTAAACCTGTTACCCCTCGTTCTGCTCTCACTGGATATTAAGGCAACAGATCTTCATCCTCTTTACAGTAATCTTTAAAGGCTGTTATCCTGCTCCCTCCAGATCCATCCATCTTCTCTTCACTAGACTAAACAACCCCAAGTTGAAAACCTCTCCTCACAGGTCAGGTTTTATAAACCTCTTAACACCCTTGTTGGTCTCTCAGGGCTTTCCAGTTTATTTACATCTTCCTTAAAAGGTGATGCTCAGTGCTGGATGGAGCATATGAGCTGAGAAGTTCCTAGTGCCATGCAGATTCCACCCAGCTCTTGGCTGTCCCATCCTCATGGGTACACTCATGAGTGTCACTGTGGATCATCGAGTCTGTACTTACTCCCTGGTCTCTTCTGCCATCTGGTCGGTCACCCCCTGTTTCAATACAAGTCCTTTTGACTTCTTTGCACTTTGCATGTGCCTCTCTTTGGTTCCATTTGTTGATTCTGGAAAACCTCTCCATTTTTTTCATAGCTATTTTGAATTTTAATCCCGGGCCCCAATATGCTTTCAATCCTCCTGGCTTAGTGCGATGGGCCGATTTTATAAACATATTTTATACCATTATCCCAGTTACTAATGAAAATATCAAACAGAAACAGGCCCCGAACAGACCCTGGGTGACCCCATGAAAAATGAATTTTCAGTCTGATGGCAAACTGTGATAAGTTCAGCATGATTTTCAACCACTTGTTCACCCAGTGACTAATGATTTCATCTGGCCTGTATTTCCTTAGCTGGCCTTAAAATAACGTCATGAGGGACACATTCAAATGCCCCCCTCTAGTCAATGAACATATTGCTGCTCCCTGCCTGAGAGAGAAACATCTTTGTTCTTCCAAGTCAGATTTGCCTTGGTTATGACATGCCAGGAGGAGGACTCCTGCCCAACCAGTTGCCAAGTATCGATTGAGGTCAGGAAAGTTTTTAGCAATTGCTATTCTAAAACTGTAAAACACTGCATTGTTAAATACAGCTTTTCTTACTTCTGATAAACGCTGGAGGAAACAAGGAAAGGAAACATCCAAGAAAACAGCTAAGAAGGGAAGGAGGAGAGCAAGGCAGCATCCCACACAGGTAGCAGCTCCTTTCCTCATCCTGTATCCACACCTGGGTTCATCCATAGCCCCCTCCAAACCAAAACCTTTCTACCTCTGGCAGTCAGCAGTGAGAGCAGCAGCATCCACAGCCCTGGAAAGGCCAAGGGATGTCATACTGCTGTCATTTCAAGATAAAAATCATTCCTCTAGATTCCAGACAGAATTGACATTTCCGTGTAGCCCTTGCAGGGAGTTCAGAAAATGAAGAGACACTGTTTTGCCCAGATTGAGAAAGGTGACCATTGCAGGGAAGGAAAACTTGAGGAAATCGCCTTTAGTGGAGGATACCCCAGAGGGAGGAGAAACATCCTCACAGGAGAGCACAGCAGAAGTCTGGCTGTGGTCCTCAGGCACAAGCCTGAAGAAGACTGTGTTATTCATTATAAGGGAAGAGACAATTTTGAATAGACGTTTTGGTTGCCCAGGGTCGACTGTACTCTGTGTGCCAGGGGCAGCCTCTGCAGCCGTGGGATCCAGGGCAGAGCCCTTTGTGCTGGTAGCTCTGGGTTATGTATATTGCACCTTTACATTCAATTTGATACTGTCTTTAGCCTGCTGGCCCCCTGCCAATGCAGCTGCAGAAAAGTTGGGGAAATTTGCCATAATATGCTTGGGAATTCTTGTGGAAAGCAAGGCTCACCTACTGCAGTGGAGACAGGTAGGTTTCTTTTTGTCCCGAAATGCTCTTCCTCACTTAAAATCAGAGTGGAGTTTAATGTTAAAATATTCCAGTTTGAAGGTACAGGACCACCGGAAATCAGCGATTAAGACTGTTAAGAAAATCTGCTGAACTCGTGACCTGTATTAAAACCTGTGGAAGCAAAACATGACTTGAACCAAGATCCAGTGGATGTTCTTAACACCAGTGAAGACACTGCTTTCAACCCAGATGTTGGTGGACACCTTCAAAAAAACGCAGAGATGGGTGTCTGAGCCACTGCTCAGCTAGCAGCACTATCCTAGCCCACGGCAGCACTGCCTGGCCAGTAACTAGCCTTTCCCTGCCTCCGAGGAGTGAAATCCCTGGGCAAAAGGTCTCTGCTGACGCCAAGTGCCCTGACAGTGTCCTTCAAGTGCAAGAGGACAAGCCTGGAGGAAGACGATGAATGATTAAAGATTGTTCCTATCAGGAAAAGTGTTAAGTGATGTTTTAGATTTTCAAGAACACCCCTAATTCAGTATTTTGCTGCAGCAGGGTGGTCACCGAGCTTTGGAGCGCAGCCCAGCCAAACAGAATGGAGCTTTTCATCAGTTAAAATCCAAGAAGAGAATAATGATCTCAGAATTTTGTATTTACCATTAGATTTGGCCCACTGACCTGCCTAAGGAAAGGCAATGGCTTGAAACAATTTTTACCAAGCCAAGACCTAAATGGCTGCAGTAAAAATTAATTTTTATACACATATTTCTATACACGTTTGGATAAATCCTGCCCCCCTAGTTCCCTCAGAACCGTTAATGCAGCTCAGCTCTCCACACTCCGAAAGTCTACACTGGCCTGAAGATGTCACTATCTTGGCCAGCCCCAAATGGGGCAACATGAAATTATGTGGAGTTATGGATGATTCAGCAGCAACAAGTGTGAAAAGGCTGAGACTTGCTAGCACTCGCCCTTCAGCTGCCTTTTCATATTCCTGGCAATCACCGTGAGCATTGCTGGCTGAAGACATTTAAAGAGCAAAAAAGAGATTAAAAAGAGTACTGCACTTAGCTTTTAAAAATTTATTTATTTAGCACTTTTCCCCCTTCTTTCTTCACTTAAGCCAATATTTGTGCTTTTATGGACATGAAGAGCTTCCCCATGCCCTCTTAGCACCAGCATAGGTCATCTTGCTCTCCCAGCAAGTGCTGCATAGTGATGAGCAATACTCTTTGTTCCGGCAGCTTTTCTCTTCAGGGCAGACAATTTTCCGCCTTCCCCAACAAAACATGTGAGGTTTGGGTGGTGAAAGCACAAGGGTTTTCCATCAAGTGCTGGGAGCGCATTCAGTGTGGTAGGGCACAAGCACCAGCTGAAGTGATGGGGTGTCTTACATCTTCCCACTAACAAGCTGCCCCATGCCAAGAGATCTCTGCATCGTTGTCAAAAGCTGATCTACGGAAACCTAAGGATCTTGACATCAAAAAAAAAGCTTAATGTAAAAAGACCTCTGGGACTTCCGTGCTTCCCAATACACCTCTGAAAAATGAAGACAAAATTCCTTGCATGCTACACCTACAAAAGCTTGCTACAAAATCCCCTTATGCCTGCTACACCTTGAAGCCCCATGTTTCTTCTTTCTAATATAATTCTTCAGTTATGAAATAGGGGCAAGATCTAAGTCAACTAAAACTCAACCGAATTGGGACTATAGACTCCAAAATGCACCTAGATTTAATCTTCAGGATTGTCTTCTTCCAGGAGGTACCTGCATTCACTGGGCACTTCGCAGGTCTCTGGCACCTAACTTCTGCCATCCCTGCATCCCTCAGGCATGATGGTAATTGTTAGTTGATACTAAATTAATTTAGTGGTGGGTGGAGGTTTTGAGGAGGGGAGGTTCAGAGAGCTGAAACCACTCTGACGAGCAGCATTGCTTTCTATCTATCTGCACTGACTGCCTCAGCAGAGCTGTGGATGATTAAAGACTGATTTACCAGTCAAGGCTATCTCTCCAGGTTCCCTGCAAGCAGCGCTGCTTGCTGCTAAATACAGAGATGAATTCCCTTTTAGATGAAACTAAATTCCCCTGTGGTTCTGACAGCGAAAGAAATCACATGCTCGAAGACAAATGAGATGTATATTTGATTTTATTCTTCTTTCCCACAACATGCATGACTGCTGGAAATTCTTTTCTGTGCACAATGTTGGGTTTTTTTTCCTTTTTTTTTTTCCTGTTTATTTGTTCTGATTCGGAGCTAACAGCTGGTTTTACCTATGAGAACCAGCTCACAAATGCACTTCAGGATATAAAACACATTTATGATAAGACACCTGATAAATCCCTTTACATTCCATATCTTTCCTGTAAAGCTGGGGAGGGGGGAGGTGTGGAGAAGGAGAAAAGACCTGCTTTAGGATGATGTCATAGCTGTTGGGCACATCTGCCCCAAATTAAATTACCATTGAAAGGGCTTATTTCCCAAGCATATTTCTTTTCAGCTTGGAAGGAGACATAAAGCAGTGTATCCCTGCAGTTTGCCTTTGGGGAGTCTCTGAAAATCTGGGATCACCCTTCACAGTATGCCAGCAAGATTTATTAGCACTGAGTCTCTCAGGTGATGATGCCGTACAAGTGGCACAAAAAAATAAATCTTTCATGGCTCCTTGATTAAGTTGTGACTCATAATAAATCTCCCGGGCATATCAAGCCTGTCTTGCTAAAAGCATGAGAGACCTTTGCAAAGCCCTCTAAGAAGGTGTGAGAAAGGGATCTCACCTGTAGTAAGAAATCTTGCAAAAGGAAATCTGTTTGAGTTTTGAAATATCCAACAGCAAACTCTGTGTGCACGCCAGAATTTGAAGACAAAAATGCAAAAGGTGTAGAAACGTTTAAACATACCAAGGGTAAAACGCTTACAAATAGGCTGCTTTCTCTACTGCAATACAAAAAAAAAATAAAAAAATAAAAAAATAAATTAAAAAGGAACAGGTAAAAGAAGGGAGAGGAGAAAAATGCAGGAAAATTAGTTTTATTTTTAATACTTTCTGTGTAGTCACAGAATCACAGAATGACAGAATATTAGGGGCTGGAAGGGACCTCGGAAGATCATCGAGTCCAACCCCCCTGCCAGAGCAGGAAGCTAGAGTAGATCATGCAGGAACGTGTACAGGCGGATTTTGAATGTTTCCAGAGAAGGAGACTCCACAGCCTCTCTGGGCAGCCTGTTCCAGTGCTCTGTCACCCTCAATCTTTCCCTACGAATGCACTCAGACTTCCAGGTACTAAGGAAAATGGAAATACTGCACCAGATAAAAACCTCGTCTTCTTGCGGCCTACTAGTGAAAAATCTGCAGGTGTCTCCATTGTGCTCACCATGGCAAAGCCCCATGTGATAAGGGAACTGTCTCTTTTGACTTTGGCATCTGTTCCTGAGCAGCCCCCATGGGCCCGGTGGCCATGAAAGACCTGCACATGTGTGGCGTCTTTTTACAGGAGCTCCACTAAAATCCGTGAACCTGTTATTTGTTCATGGTGGTTACTTAGAAATGGAGAAAAAATACCCCAAAATACCTTTTTTTTCAAAGCACCTGACAAATAGCATCCAAACACATCAAAGCCTTTCTAGAAACCAGAGTCCCAGTTTTGTGCTCATGTTAAACCAGCACAGTTGGTGGACTTATGCTGATTTACAGCAGCTGAGGAACTGCTCCTTTATTTTCACCTGGCTCATGAAGATTTATATACTAATTCCCTGCAAAGCAGTATAATGAAAAAAAAAAAAAAAAAAAAAAATTGCTTAATTGGGTCCACTAGTCCTATTTCATAAGTAAATTATCTCAGCCTTGCTGGGTCAAATCTTACTGAGAGGATGATACATCCAGGGCTGTCATGTAAATCATTTCCTTGTGAATACTTATATCTAATCAACTTCAGACCTTGTTTTGGACACATCGTATGTGTCATAAGCTGAAGAACTCTGATGAAATCCTTGCCTCCTGACCCCAAAATGCATCTGAACAAAATTGTCCCATCAGGAGTTCAGATAATTGCTTGGCCTTTCCTGTCAGTCATAAACCAGCCCAATCCAACTTTTTTGGACACTGCCCCACACTTTAATATGCTTCTCAAACATATTCCGAACAGCATAACAGAATAGGAATGGTTGCTTTTATAAATGGGTGGTACTTTACATGCTTAAGCAAAGAATTCAGAGATTCTCTTTGCTGGTGCCGCATGTACTACCGCGTGATAAAAATTTACCAGCATGTAGTTCTGCAATTATTGTTCTTACAGCTCCATCAGTCTTAAATCTTATTTATGTACCGTGGGTTTTTTTCTTTCACTGGAACTCCCAGGCTCTCCCATTTCTTGTGCCAAAGCTTACGAAGCGCTGAGTAGTGCAGGCATAATTTGAAGGCTGGATCTTTCTCATGTCCAGACCGAGCATGTTTAAGACCTTTGCCTTTCTGCTCCCACCCACAAATTCCCTCGGGGTTCACGTCCGTGCAGCTTTTTGGCTTCTCCCGGTTATAAGCTGCATCCCTGTATGGTGGATGCTGCCACAGCCAGGCAGTGAAAGTGAACTCTGCTCACTCGGTGCCAGTGCCCTGCTGTGTCAGCCACGGGCCACCTCTGTTAGGTCCAAAGTCCTCACTGGGGGCTGAGCTGGGAAGCTGTCCAAGCACTGTGGGGGGCAGCAGGGCAAGATGCCCTCATGGAAGGCAGGGCATGGACTCAGCAAAAGCCAGTGGAAAGTTTTTTATCGACTGTTGAGGGAGTTGTGATTTTCTGCCGCCAGCCCTCCTTGCTAGCCTCCTGGTTTGTGCAGGAGAGCTTGGGGAGGCTAGGAAGAGTTGCTGGAGGAAGCTTGCCACAGTCCTACCAGTGACTGGCAAGCTGCCCTGTGCACTTAGACAGTGCTAAATCTTGAACAATGAGAACTATTACAAATATTCAGACATCACAGACAAGGGTTTACAGAGATCACAGTCTCGAGTTGAAAGCCTGGGAATTCCTCGAGGAGAAGGTGTGGTCTGGAACAGTGCATGCAAGCCAAGGGCTTTCCAAGTGCCTCTGCAGCTCTCCACATCTGATGGGAAGATTAAGGTCATGGACAAAACATATTGTGAAAATAGAAAGCAGGCTGCTACATTTATCAGTAAGTTGAGAGGACAAAATGTACATGAATGTTAGAAAAGAAATAAATTAGAAGACCACTCTATATCAAGAAGCAATCTTTCAAGGGAGTGAAAAATAGGGACTAGAAGGGCTCAAGTGCCATGGAAGAACCCTGCTTCTGCACCTGAGGCCTGGATGCATGAGCAGAGGCGCAGAGCCATATGTGTCATCCAACAGACCATCGGGCTGCTAAGCCTGTATATCTCAGAGTTCCTGTGGGCAGACAGGCTCCATTAGACATCACCATGTCTGTTTGAGATGTCAGCAACTGGATGGTTTGCTGGAAGTCATTGCCACCTAGCAGGGTTTGATAAAACTAAACATAATGTGACTCTATTCACCACAATTCATGGTTTAGAACTTTACACCATCAACAAAGAGTGATTTGGAAACACAAATTGTGGTTCTGACACTAGGGCAAGGTTTTGGCTCTGGCACATTCTCAAGAGAATACGTGTTCATGGGTTTCAGGTCTGTGCAGAATACTGCTCCTGAAGCTCACACTGGCTCTATTATTTTTCAGCGTACCTTTGTGAGCACGTACTCTCATGCAGAGTTCTTGCAGGGTTTACAAGCTCTCCTTTGAGGACAGGAAGTTTGTTTTCTGCAAGAATACCTGTAGCAAAGGCCACAGCAATTCCTTCATTAGCTGTTTCATCCATCAGATTGACAACACCCATGGACCAGCACATAATGAGCTGCTTTTCCTCAAGCTCTTCAGTATTTCAGGATGTAGTGTTAGGAAAACAACTTTCAACCGTTTTTCATAGCCCTGCATTTCTCCTCTCCATTATTGTGAGAAAAGCCCTTATCTCATCATTCCTCTGCATGGCGAATGGCTTGTGTGATTCCACCTGCTAATTCAACCTTTACCTTCTTGTTTCCTCACCTCAGAAGCTCCCTGTGGCGGCTTCATGTCTCTGTTGTCAGCCCTGTTGACCCTTGCGAGCATCATCTGGAAAGAAACTGCAAACACGGGAAGGAGGTCAGAGATTTTTTGGGAGGAAGCCAGGACACTTCAGAGGGACAGTCCCACCTCCAGCAAATAGAAGACAAAATGTAAACGAACTGTCCTCGAAAAGGCCCGTGTGGCTATTATAGAGGTATTCAGGAGACACTGGCAACAATGCGTGTGTCTGCCCGTCTGAGGCGAGGAGACGCGGCGGGGCCGGCTTCGGCCGCCAGGTGGCGCTGTCGCCCCGGTCACGGCGCGTCC
>VWZK01014231.1:65729-78186 GCA_013396935.1 Baryphthengus martii | reverse complement strand
TGGGAAGAGACTTTCAAGATCATCTAGTCCAACCTTCCATCCAGCACCGCACCATATCCCTCAGCACCATACGCTGTTTAAATCCCTCCAGGGATGGCGACTCCACCGCTGCCCTGGGCGGACTGTTCCAACGTTTGATAACTCTTGCAGTGAAAAAAATATTTCCTAATATCCAACCCAAACCTCCCCTTGGCACAGCTTTGCATCCATTTCCTCTAGTCNGGCGGCTCCGCCCGGGGGAGAGGGGGCGAGGGAGCTGCTCCGAGAGAGGCGGGGGACGGGGGACAGGAGCTACGGGGACGGAGGGGGCACTCTTTGATGGGAAGAGACTTTCAAGATCATCTAGTCCAACCTTCCATCCAGCACCGCACCATATCCCTCAGCACCATACGCTGTTTAAATCCCTCCAGGGATGGCGACTCCACCGCTGCCCTGGGCGGACTGTTCCAACGTTTGATAACTCTTGCAGTGAAAAAAATATTTCCTAATATCCAACCCAAACCTCCCCTTGGCACAGCTTTGCATCCATTTCCTCTAGTCCTGTCACATGCCACCAGGGAGAAGGGGCTGTCCACCTCCTCGCTCCAACCTCCTGCCAGGTAGTTGTCGAGTGAGAAGGTCTCCCCTCAGCCTCCTTTTCTCAACCGCAGTTCCCTCAGGCACTTCTCACAGGACTTGTTCTCCAGACTGCTCACCGGCTTTGTTGCCCTTCTCTGGACCTGCTCCAGCCCCTCAATGCCCTTCTTATAGTGAGGGACCCAGAATCGAGCTCAATATTCGAGATGTAGCCTCACCAGTGCCAAGTACAGGGGGACAACCACCTCTTTATTCCTGCTAGGCTGGAGCACAGCGGGCACAAGAGGAGACCTGTGACACCATGTGTGGCCTCTCCCCAGCTTGGTCACAGCTAGGGCAAGGTATCGGTCTTGAGGGAAAAATGTCTTCTCCACACCTACAGGCCTGTTCCTACATCAGTGTCACCCCACAGGTGGGTGGATGTCTGGGACACTCTGGTGGTTTATATCACGTGCAAGTATGGTGTATAATTACTGTCAATCAAACATATGCCCCAGGAGTGTTTATTCCCAGACTGCCCAGGGTTTGCACTTGGGTTCTAGTAGTTCATTCTGAAGGATGCTCAGGGGTTTTCCTAAGGACCCTCAGAGGTAGCAATTTCTCTTACAGTAGAAGAAAAAGCCTTCTCACTGCCCTGTGCTTTGTCCTAGCCTCTAAAATATGCCATGTAGTTCCATCACTGTGGTTTGGTCCTACTACGAACTGGTCTCCTGTAGACATGCATGTTTCTTGGTTCTTCCCTCTGAAGATTTTCTTCTGTGCCGAGCTCCCAGCTCTGCCAAAGACATTTGCAGCAGCTTCACAGTGTCATTGAATGATGCCTCGCTTCAGGGACATTTGGTATGGAAGCAAGCTCAGAACTTGGAAATTTGTCACTACCCAGACATGTTCCCTTAAATTCAGAGACCAGGTCTCCATCCCAGCTCTCAGCAGTCACCAAATCCAGCCAGCATTCCATCACTCACCAGCTGCTTTCTCCACAGCTCACTGCTACAGGCACTGCCAGGTCTCCCTGGGATGTGCTCTGCTCCCTTTGCAGCCACCTGGGCAAAGGGCAGCCCATGACATTTTCCAATTACTATCTGCTGATGTTTATTTTGGCCCTCCTACAGGTGTTTTCAAATGACTTTCATGGGAGAAACATGGAAAACAGGATTTAGGGCAACCCATTGAAGGAACTGAGAAACCGAAGGCGAAAACTCTTGATGCTGACATTCGCCCTTTCTGCAGCCTCAGTGCTCCATCTTGTCTTGCTCTGAGAACAGTGCTGAGTGCCCTGGGAGAGCTCTCAAAACTAGGGATTGGGAGTTTATCCAGAACTCATTCTCTGCTCTGGAAAACCTGTGATTTCAGAAACAAGCGGGGTTCGGACAGGTTGAAAATGCAGAGGGAGTAGCAGATTTGCTTCAGCTGTGTGGATGCTGTTGTAGGCTTCCTGAGGCATCAGTAAATGAAAAATGAAGTTGTTTTAATAACCAAACATTCGCGTGTAGCCATTGAAAGTGAAGTCAGGTTTGGAGTTAGTTTGCATTTTAACAGCCGTGGAAATAACAACAAACTGAGGAAACGTGTTTCTTTGTAAGGCTGCCTGAGCAAAGCCATACAAGTCAGACTGAGAGCCATCAAACTTACTTATGCTGAATAATATCCTGCTACTCCCTGAATGAATAGGGCAATCCTCAATGGAGCTATCAAGGAACATGATTCCAGTAACATATACAATTCTAGACTTATTTTCTAAACATACGCATTGCCATTTTTTTTTTGTAAGAAGCCCGTTTCATTTTTTTTGGCCAACGTTCTCCTTTTCTATAGCCCTGATAAAGCTCAGCTTGTGAAATATTTCTTCAGCTCCCTCAACGCAAGCGTTGACATCACCAAGAAGGAATCAGAGCAAAGGAAACGGATAAAAGGGAAAGCCCAGACTGTGATTGCATGTGATTAAATGGAAGATGCTCAGCCAAACAGGAAAGTGTTTCTATTGACTTAGCCTGTAACTTAGTCCCTTTGCTGAAGAACTACTGTGAGATTTCAGGCACGATTTGATGTCAACCAGTTATTTGGTAAGTTTGGAAAGTCGTGTACACACTGGGGAGGTCTCCCTATAACATGCATTTCTCTGGTTTCCATGCCTTGTTGTGCTGCTGTTGAGGGGGATATTGAACACCTCCTGCTGTGGCATCCCCGCCTTGGGAAAGGGATGGCGTCAGTGGAGCATGGCCAGTGCTGAGATTTATAGAGAAATAAAGACAATTTGTGATATTAAGCAAAGAAAACTGAGCTGGGTGAAGAGATTGCTCAAGTAAATTGAAGTTTTGTGTTGGGTTTTTTTTCCTCTTTCTTAAGCTTAACAAAAAAAAATCAGTAACATAGAAAGTCCCCATTGATTGCATCCAGCTGTTAAAATTTTATGATACTGAGATCCCCAGTTGTCATGACCACTTCGTGTAGTTTAATATGCGGTCATATTCTTTTCAGTTTCATTTTCTTCCCCAACTTCAGTTAATAAAACACCTTTCAGACAGCCTGTTCTCAGCGGTTGTAGAGTGCCTGGTCTTCTTTTATAAAGAGAAGTGCATGCAGCTTTAAGAACTGCTTTGTACACACGTACCTGAGCCGTTACCTGTAGAATACCTGGACCCATGAGCAAGTTAAACAGCAATCGTAATTCCCACCAGTGCCAGTAAGAGCAATATTTGTCCGTTTCCCTACGTGAAGGAGATGCAGGCTGAACAGAAGCAGCTCTTTCCCAATCACTCTAGACCAGCCCTGCCATAAAAAGGTCGACCCCATCCAAGACTCCTCTTACCTGCGGATGGCTTTGGGCTCTGGCCCAAAATAAATAAATCTCTACAGACTTTGGAAATTCAGAGGCAAACCAGCACCTCCAGAAGTATTGCACATTTATTCTCTGTTTCATCCACACTGAGCATGGGGGTTGCTATCTATCTACCTTGTTTGCACAGTTTCAGCGTGGCTTTCCCAAAGGACTTTTTCACTGCTCACTCAGAATAAATAAAATACCCAGGATAAAAGCAATATCCACATTTTTCTGCTTTTAAATGTCTAATATTTTAAATCTGACGTCACTCCTGGATCCCTCCTGCCTTCTGGCATTTGTCTATGCCAGCAACTGTGCACACATGGTGGCAGGAGTGGCAGGAGCAGGATTCCCTGTGTCAGGGCAGCGTTGGCGTTGGCCAGGAGGAGCTATGCTCTGACACCCACTTCTGCTTTAGAGTTCTTGCTTTGCTATGGCACACTGGTGTTGCTCTGGCTTACTACCACTGCTCCAGTATATAGAAAAACTTCCACATCCTACATTAAGAAAGATTATCTAGCTCAAGGATCTGACCAGTTGATTTAATTAATCCCAGAAAAAAATGTTTCAAATAAGGGAATCCAGAGTTATGTTTAAGCTGCAAAGAAATCAAAGTATGCTATGGGAGAGAGGTTTTTTTCTGTGCCCTGACTGTTGAAAGTTTTGGTTGGGTTTTTTTTGCCTGAGTGTTTTTTTTTATTAGTTGTTTTCCTTTGTGGTGTTGAAAATCATTTGAGGAACCTATTTAATGATGCAATTTGATGTAGAAAGTAACCACATTAGTGCACTAAATACAAAGCAATCAGAGGAACCGAAAACAAATTGGTTTGATTTCCTAAGAGGTAGCACTGATAAACACTTTGGGCAGCCAATGAATTTTGTGGACAATGTTTAAGGAAACATTGGCTGCTAACAGCTTAGCTTGAGAAAGCTTTATACTCTCTTCGCCACTATTTTATAGTCCTAGATTAATAGGAAGCCTCTAACGATAACATCTTACTGCTTGTTTAGTCGTATTTTGCTTAGCAAAATAACTGAGTTAACTTGAAACAGGGAAAGGGTGTGGAGATCATGGCTGGCTCGGGTAGGGGCATTGCTGCTCTGGATACCAGGGAAGCTCTCCTTGGGAGCTGGCTCAGCATGGGGCTCTGTGCCCCAGCGCTGCCCCTTGGAGAAATGCTTTCACTGACTCCCTGGGAAAAGCCAGCGGCTTCTTTGCTGTGCTTGTCTCTCGTGTTGTACCAGGGATAGGAAAAGTGGCTCTTTAAAATTACAAAACACAAACCCAGAAATGCCAAGGGAGAGGAGCACTTGTAGCATACAGTGTTGTTTTCTGAGACGGAGTTGAATTCATACTGAGGGTGCCCCTCTATTTCGTAGGGAAGATCCAGCCAACAGCTAATGTGTTGATATAAAACCACTGGCAGCCTGCCTGTCCCTCTCCTTCCTTGATCCTCTCCTATTCCCCTCTATGCATTTCACTCCCTTCTCAGTAAACCTAAAAAATTAAAAGAATAGAAGAAAAAGAGTGTAATTATCATGAAAGATGTCACCACCACACGGTTCACATGCTTCACCTGCCACCGTCTTCAGGCATGACCTCCACAGACCAGGGAATGTCCCCAGCCTGGGGCCTGCTGCAGCACAGCTCTTTCTGACACCAAAGCATTGACAAGGTGAAATCTGTACTTCCCAGGAGTTGCTTTCCTTTGCCAGAGGCTGCCTGTTGGCAGACCGCAGTTTGGGTTCCGCGAGGCTCCTACACTGCTCCTAAAGCGGTTTCTTTTGGGGAAACAGCTGCAGATCCTTGCCCAGTAAGCAACACCCAGTGGGCTCAGCAGAGCTGGCACCGGTGAACTGCTTTGCATAGAGTAAACATACGGAAAAATCAAACTTTCCCTATGAAGAAAAAAAGTGAATAGCGGTGGTGTGGTAGGAAGCAGCCCATCCTGAAAAGTTTGCAGCTGAAATAAGGAATGAGGCAGAAACAACAGCAAGGATAGATGGAGTGAAACTCCTGAGCTTGTGTGAGTACGGATGAGGTTGATATCCAGATCTTTGAGGTTTCAGGTTAGCTGCTTTCTTGTGAGAAAACCTGGCTGCTGTGCTCAAAAATGCCCATGTAGTCCCGAAGTGACGAGAGGGAAATGAGGGAAATAAGAGGAGTGAGAAAGGAACTGTAAAATAAAATAATGTAAATAAATTCCTTTGTGCTGTTAGGCCAAGCTGTGATGATGCAGCATTTTGTACAGACTCTTGCATGATTTTTTTAAAAAAGAAATTTGCTGTGTGTCCCTGTGTCTCTCCAGGGAGAATGTATGGTTGTGATCATTTGTAACAGTGAGCGTCGTTTCACAGCACCAGCCTAAGCGAAGCCAGAGCTGGAAGCCTGAGCTGAGGTACTCACTCCAAAAAAAACCCCAAAACCTACAGTTAAATCTAGCTTGTCAAAACTGTAAATATCCTTACGTAGAATGTAAAAGTGTGAGAAATGTCTGCAAATTATTCTGCATTTTTTCTAAGATCAGAAGTTACTATGCATGTATGTATATACGTTTCTTCTCTCACTTCACTGAAGCAAAGAAATGCCCTAGACATGTGGTCGTTAAGTATTAGAGACAACAAATAGCGTAATTCAGCCTACAAATGGAGGGCTGAGTCCTGCTGTGGCTGAGGTCCTACAAAATTAGGAATCGTGGATACTCTGCTCCAAAGAAGAAATGCTGAGTATCCTCCAGGGTTGAGTTCACAGCCTAGTGGAGAGTCAGACTAAAAAGAAAACAATGAATTAAGCTGCCACCAAACTCCTCAGAAGAGAGACAACTCCATCAAAGCCACATCCTTTCGCTTTTAGCCCTGCGAGAGCTGAAATGAACAGGCACTGAGGTGGTAAAGTGGTTCCCATCCTGCCGCCGGCAGCAAGATATGCGTTATTTAGAAAGGAGAGAAATTGTCCAAGTTAGCAGCGTAGATGAACAAATTAGAAATTATAGTGTAACTGTGGGTTCAGTTTATATAGCTGGAGCTCCGAGACAGAAATACAGATTATGACAGGTTAATGGGGACTGTGACATTCCCTATACATGTAAATAAACACTGAATTTGAGAACCTCTGTTTTCCCCAAGCACTAGTAAATAAAAGTATAACAGAAACCTCATGTAAAGTAACCATATGCTTGTAATTACACAAACATTGTAGATCCCCTGTGTGAAATTTCACATCTTTATTGCTTCTATTTTAATGTTTACAAAGTTAGCAGTAATTTTTCAAAACCAAATCTAACCTAAACAGGAAAGACAATTTCCTACATCATTTTTAGTTTTCTATGCCAAAGCGAACTAAAGCAGAGAGGCTCTTTGCAAACCGCTTTCCTTTCTCCTGCTCTATACACTGCAGCTTGTTTTCCCGATGTCAGGATGTGTTTTGACACACCAAGAATGCAGGAGTGGCTTCCCTCTCCATGCCTATATATTAAGTTTTTAGCTGTGAGTGAGAGACAATATGGTTCTAATCTAAGACAGTGACAAAAAAATGCGGAGAGCTCGCGAAGGAGCAACATTGCCACTGGTTTGTGGCAAAATAAAATGCTGTAAAAAGCAACAGTGGCATGTAGGGTTAGCCCTGCTACTTCTCCTGACTTTTCTTCTGAAAAGACTAGCTGCCAAAAGCAGGAGTAAAAGCAGGAGAAATGAGAAAGTCCGTCCCCATGCTGTGGGGCTGCACAAGCTGCTGCCGAGACAGAGCACGAGGGACTTGCCTGGAAGAGCCCCATGGGCCACGGGGCACCAAGAGAGGCACAGACCCCTTGCAGAATGCTTGGAAAGTGAAACAGAATTTTCCTTGCAGGACCATAATGCGGGAGCTGATTCAGAATCTCCTAACGCAACCTGATTTATTTGGGTAGGCTCCTTCACCTCCTGTTAGTTCACATGCCACAGTTTTGACAATTGAAATTCTCGGGCCGCTTAGACTTTTGAGGTTTATGTTAACAGTTTGGAGAGTGAGGAAGCTGAAACAAATATACTGAGGAGGAAAAAAAAAAAAAGAAAGAAAGAAAAGATGGTTTCCTGTATTAAGCAAAACCAGTTATATATATTTATATGTCTAATGTGATGTTTCAGGATACAGACAGCAGAGAAGGGAGCTTTGTACCCTCCCCATCCAGCCAGGAGGGAGACAGGGAGAGAAGCTGACATGTTATCCACACAGGAATGTCCACCAGGGGAAGGGGAAGCAAATTTTGTGTCCAAATCTACTTTGATTCTGAAAATAAATATTCCTGCTAGTACAGAACACTGAAAACTAACCTTTTCAAAAGGGCTGCAGCAAGAAGCAGAGATGCTAAAAATGCTGGAGCTAAAAGTAATGGGAGTTTAATGCCTCAGATCCTAGTCTTTGAAAAAAGCAAGCCCCATTTTCAAAGCCAAGATGTATAGAAGCTGATGTTTTGCTGTAAACCAGTACATATGGACTACAGGGGCATTTCAGAAAACACTGTGCGAACTGCTCTGCCAGGAGGAATCCCCACCCCCTGATTATGCGGTGTGACCACAGTCTTTTTGGAGCTTTTTGTGGTAAAGGGGGAAGAAGCCAATACTTTGAGTGGTTACATTTTCTAGTCATTCTAATAAAGAATGATTTTGATTCACGGAAATAAAAAACCTACAGTGGATAATTCATATTATAATAAGCCACAATCTAGCTATAAATATATATACATTAGGAGGGACTGTCTATAAACTGATCAGCTCTGTCCTAACGCTGTGGTTCCCAGGTCCAGCTCCAGATGGTTTTCTCCACGCCAGCCAAACCCCAAACTTTTTAAGATGATTTTATATAATTCAAGTCCCTCACAGTGATACGACTATGCAGCTGCACCAGGCACCATAATTGCTACGTCCTCTCAGTTCCCAACACTCCGTCGCTCCCTGAAGTGACTGTCCTCACAATTAGCTGCGTTGAACAATGGCATTGTCTTCCGAAATGGCAAGAGGGGCACCCTGAACTATGGGGCCTAATGCTGCAAGAAACAGGCAGAAGAGCAGCGCTGCCTACTTTGGGGCTGTTGCTACTACTACCTGCATACGCTATCATCTGGTGAGTATCGCCGACTTGGGGTGATAACACCAGGGTGTGCACCTCCCCCAGCTTCTGTTGTCAAAGTCAAGGGAAAGACCCCCCCACTGACTGAAGAGGGCTGTGCTAAAGCAGTGAGGGTGGAAAGCAGTTGTCCGAGGCAATTTTTGAGGGAATGCATTAAAATGTGCAAAAAGCAGCAGGTAGAAATTAAATGGGGCTGGTGAAAGTTGGTCTCAAGACCGCTCGACCCTCACAGCTTTGCATTAGTACGAAACCACCTTCCCTAGGGAGAGGAGGAGGAGGCCAAGGGAGGAAAAAGCCAAGAACAAAGAGGGAAGATGAGAGACAGACTGAGACAAAGGCAAGAAAGAAACAGACACTCCGGGAGCAGAAAGGGGATCCTGGAAACCAGCGGGGTGGAAGTGGGAAAGGGCAGCCGTGCAACAGCAGCACTGGGGACCACAAGGAGGGGATGTGGAAGTGGAAACAATATCAGAAGAGGAAAATAGGACAATGACATGCATCAAGAGAGAAAAGAAAGAGCCTGGGGGACTAGGGTTGGGCAGAAGTTGGCAAAGAAGAAACTGGAGCTGGGCAGCTGATTGGAGATAGCAGGCGGGAGCGTGGAATAAGTGAAGAGGGCAAAAAAAGGAGCAGAAGGAAACAAAAAAGTGATGATAAAGGTCTGGAAGGAACTAGGTCATGGTAAGAAAAAGAAGCCAAAATGCTAAGTATGGAGCAAAAAAGGGTGTGAGTAGCAAAGGGGAACATAAGTTACAAAAGTGAGGCATCAGAAAAGAGAAGCCAAAGGGACAGGAGAAGGGAGGAAGGTCCCAGAGCAGAAAGCAGCTGATGAAAAAGGGAGAGAAATGGTCAGGAGGGTGGCTGTGAAGCCAGAGGATAGGCAGGAGGAGTGAAATCACAATAAATAAAAGAGAGTGAAAAGACAGGATGGGGCAATGTGGGAATTTGTTTCGCAGAACACTTGCCTCATTTCTGCACTGTCACTGATACTCCTTCGCAGCCCTGCTTCTTCACAGTTCATCTGCCAGCACCTCACAGTACATCTATCCTACCAAAAAGAAGCCAAAACAGTGATGGACCTTGTTCTCTAATCCAAGCTGTACAATGTGTCCTTCATCGACATGGTCACATCCAAATGGCCATCTAGGAACAGCCCCTGGCACAAGTCATAACCTGTAACAGGTCTGGGCACTGACCAGGGACATGCAAGTTGGCATGTCCCTGGGCCAAAACCACACCAGGGAGCTCATTAAGCCATGGGTGGAAGGTTGTGGGACAGTGAGTGGGCCCCTGCCTTGGAGTTGTCTTCTTCCCTAGAGGAGATGCAGCTTGTGTCACTTGCAGCCTGAGTCCCTCACCTGCTTTGAATGCTCCTCATCTTCTCTAGGATCTCTTCCCAAGAGCTGGGGAGAACAGCAGGACTGATCTCCCTTCAGGCAAACTGGGACCTACCAGGCTAGGTGTCGTGGTTGAATTGGCCTCATTGCAGTGATGTGCGTGTTGCACTAGGAGCAGTGCAAAAGCCCAGGCATAAGTGGCCTTCTCTTGATGGATAATGAGAAGAAGGAAGAAAAAAACAAGAAAGTCCAGTGTACGACTGCATGGCCCATGAAGAGCAGCCGATGATGGAGATGCACAGTCAAAGATGTCAGATTCAACATGGGGTGAAAGCCAGATTCCTTTTATTTGCTATGGACTGAGCTTTCACAACTGAACACACGTGATCCTCAGGCTGCAGCACCTCTTGCTGTAAGGAGAGGAAAATCTGCCATTGGCAGAGCTGGAGCAGATAGGAGATGTAGGAAGAAGCGAAGAATGGGAGATCAGGAGAGTAGAGGAGGGACATTAAATACATGGCAAAGAAAAGAATGTGGGAAGCCAAGGAGGGTGGCTTGTGGCTGCGAGCAGCAGCAGTGCCATAGTTCAGATGGGAGGATGAGAAGGTCAGGAAGAAGCAAGGATGGAGTAGGACAGGCAGGGTAACACAAGTTTGCTACCATGCTTTGTCCATGGCTCTGAAGCCTAGATCGGTACTTGGATAAAACCATTTGGAGAAGTGACACCAGTCTTATAGCGGAGAATGCACCTCTGAAAAGCCAAATAAAAAAGTGGTGGGTGAATCCTGCTGCTTCTGCTCCACTGCTGTCTTCTGCATGATCAGTGCAAGGCGGATTTGTGCCCTGCTTTGAGGAGTCTTTCCTGTCTGCCCCAGACTACCCTGCTTATCTTGCCGGTGCTGCCCAGAACTGCATTTCCCCAGGCCCCAGCTTGGCACCAGGCTCTTCTCAGGCTGGCCCTTTCCTAGTGGCTGTGCAGATTTTGAGAGAAGGAGAATGGTCTCTGGCACTTCACTTCTGTGCTTTTCCTTCCCTCTCTGATGGGTGGTAAAGCCTGCCCCAAGGCTGCCAGCTAGCTGTGCCCTAGTGCATCCCAAGATGACACCTCTACTTTCCACCAAATTCTCCTTCTTGAGAGACCCATGCTTTGTACCAAGCTCTTGGACACAGCCATAGGAATATAGAGACCCTCAAGCAAGATGATTAGCACGGCGCGAGTCTGCTCACACCCAAAACCCGCAACATCTGAGAAGCACCTGTGGATTGTTGAGCAGCGGTACCGGAAGGTTGGCAGCAAGAGTCGAAGCACGTCTGCCTGGCCCTCGTGTCCGCGTCCCGCGTGGAGCCCGCGGCGAGGAGAGAGCAAAGGGACCCCCGAGCACCCGAGCTCAGGATCGCCTCGCGGGGNCCGCCTCTCGCTATGAATGCACGCCGGGTCCTGCTCTCCGCCGCCTTGCTCGCCAGCCTCCTCTGGGATTTACCTTGCTGCCTCACGGCTTCCCTCCCCGCCGCCTCGGAGCTCGCCGCCTCCTCCAAAGGAGGACGGGGCCGCAGGGGGCCGCGATCCCCACGGGAGAGCCGCCCGCGGCAAGGGGGACACGCCGTGGGCCGGATGCTCCCACGGGCAGAACCCCACGAGTACATGCTGTCTCTCTTCAGGACTTACTCCATCGCGGAGAAACTGGGCATCAACGCAAGTTTTTTTCAGTCGTCCAAATCCGCCAACACCATCACTAGTTTTGTAGACAGGGGACGAGGTAAGTTCCTCTCCTCCTCGCCTCCCCATGGCCCTCATCGTCCCCTCCGGGGAGGTGGGAACCCCTTTCCGCGGCCCTCCGCGGTCCGCGGAACCTGGCTCCGGGGAGGTGGGGAGCGCGCTGCATCGGTCACTGGTGTTTCTGCCCCTCGGTATTGCAGAAAAGCGGATCTTTCCGTAAGTTGTGGATCGCGTTGTTTTATTTTAAAGCAAACTGCTCCGCAGTCGTAAATGTCGCGTGCGAGAAACACGCGTGTTCGTCCGCGAATCGTCACGGGGTGGTGGGAAACACGCCCCAGCTTTGCAGGAGTGCTTTGGGTGTAAATGCAACCTTAAAAAACAAACAAACGAGCAAAAAATATCTTCTGGTTTCTTTCCGTCTGCCGGAGAAAGGATCGCTCTTATCACTGTAAGACAAATAGAAAGTTCAAACTGACCGCTAGCAAACATTTGCTGCCTAAAGCTGCTCTGGCGGAAGGTCGTTTTATCGGGGTTACCTGAAAGAGAAGCAGCCCCGTTTTGGAAGCGCTGGACTGGGACGCAGCCGGCTCCGCTTGCGGAGACGGGAACAGCGTGAAACGCAGGTAACTCCTGGCCGGGGGTGGCTCGGACTCGCCGGCTGCTTCGCAGCCGCATCCCGCGTCCGGGAAGTCTGGTGTGTGCGGGGCCGGTCCTCGCCTATCCCGTCCGGGAGTGGCAAGGGGGGCTGCTCCCCCGGGCCTGCGGCTGCCTCCTGCCAGGGAGGGCGGAGGAGGACGGGGCGGGTGGCGGGGCCCGCGACGGGCCGGGTCCTGCACCTTGTCCCCGTTCTCCCTCGGCAGCACCAGCGTCGCGGGGCTCCCGGGACCCCTCCGCGACCTGCA
>VWZK01014231.1:0-57334 GCA_013396935.1 Baryphthengus martii | reverse complement strand
GCTCTGCGAGGGCTGCCCGCGGAGGCGGCGGCGGGGGTTGGGCTACCGAGCGGGGAAGGGCGAGCGGGCAGGGCCCCCGGCGGTCGGGTCCTTCCCGTGCTTGCCTACTCTCCCTCGGGGTTTATCTGGCGATCTGTCCTGCCTCCGAAGGTGAGGGCAATTTACCAAGTACAAAAAGAGTCGGGGGGAGGGAGAGGGAGCAGGCTGATGTCTCGCTCTGAAGTTACTCTGAAGAGGGGCTGTTTCATTTCTGCCTTCTCTTTTTCACATTCCTGCGAGATTACCGGACAGAAATAGCCTACGGCACCCCACCTCCCCAAAGGAAAAAAAAAAAAAAGAAAAGGAAAAAAAAATTGCTCAAGATTGTAATTACCAGTTAGGTTTTATTTTAAGACAGCAATGAAAAACTGTGAAGAGCGAAGTGGTACAGAAAGCACAAACCGGGTGGATTGGAAAGGAAACTCCTTGGGATTGCACGAAGAGTGCAAGGATGCCGTGGCCAGGTCTCTAGGTAGCTCTAGCTCGGCAGCCCTCGCAACCCGCAGCAGTATTATACACAATTCTATGCTGGAAAACGCATTTTAGATAACATTTGTGTTTCTTTCCCACCTTCAGTCTCAGCTGTGGCTTCACCTGAGGAAAGTGCACTTCGGAGCATGCCTAGCCCTTTCTTAATGTTACTATTATGTTCGTAGTTCCAGGCTTTTGCCCACTGATTTCTCGAATTGTTGGCTTATCTGGTTTTGCAGAGATACAAACTGGTGGAAAAAAAAAAATAGAGAAGAGAATAGTAATATAAAATGCTAATAAAAAGTCTCAACCAGGAGCAATAATTTAAAATGCACATTTTGCTTTGGATGCACTGTTGTTCATATAAAAGTTGTAAATATTTGTTTATTTAAACAGACTGAAAAGTGCAAAATGGAGATGAACAACATGCATTTCTTTTTTTTTAATGTACAAAACATTATATGCACTCAAAATGTTATAATTTCTAATATTTTTTAAAGTTTATATTTGAGTTGTACAGAATTAAGCATTAATCAAATATTTCATCCTTACTTAACATTATCATTTCCTTAAGATATTATTACAAGATTTAAATTCTGTGCTAATAATAGAAAAAAGAAATTTTTTTTATTTTTTTTTTTTACTGTCTACCTCACTATAATGCAAGTATTTACAACTCGAAAGTTATCTGAGGTGAATAAATATTCAAAACATTTTTACAATACATCTTTACTGGATGATACTATAACTATTACTGTATTATTAAACGTTTTTTTTTCCCCAAAAGTCAGCTTGCTTTTATATGTTCTATTATTTGGTTAAGTAATTCTGAGTTCTCAAGTAAACATTGGCTCCAGTTCTAAAATGCTGTGGAGTTGAGTTGGAACAAGTGCCACTTTAAGACGTACCTTAAAGCCATTCCTCCTATTTGAAGACTTTTTGTACTCTCCGAAGATCTTTAGTTTTGTCTTTGGTATATGCCGATGGCATAAAGCTGCATTATGGGTTTTTTTTTGCATTTTATGCGATGATTACTGTAAGAGGGAGAATGAATTAAGGTGAAAAAATTCAGGCAAACCTTTGTAAATCTCATCTGTACTGGGCACATTTATATACACTGTATGATGATGATGATGAGCAAAAGACAATGAATGTTTTATAAATGCTATTTATTTTGATGCAATGGGTAATATATTTATTAAATATTTCCTGGATATCTCTTCGATAATGAAGAACTATTCAATGAGTAAGCTGTGTTAGTAAGAGAAGGATTCCCCTGCTTTCTCGCAGCGATGTGTGCAGAGAAGCTGCTGCAGGCAGCATGGGGGCCGTGAGCCCCAGTCTCAGAAATAAAAAGGTGCCTCATCTTCTATGCAGAAGGGCTGAAAGAGCTGCTCACCTTGTGGAATGTGTTTGAAAACAAAGTTCTTTTCATGGAAAGAGGAATTTTTTTTACCATATCACAAGATCTGATCACACACATTTTTCTCTGGCCAACTTTCACACCCTTGGACTGGTGCTTGAACAAAGGATTGCAGGATGGGGCCTGAGTCTTTGAATAGCAGCAGCTAAGAGACCTGTAGAAGAGTCCAGCCTTAGAGTTGGTACAACTGCCAGAGGAATATTTCTTTTTTAGAACTTAAGAGTACTTTGAGTTTGTGACTAAAAGTAGATTCAGAAATTGCAGCTTTAGAAAGAACTTTAGACATAAAGCCGGGTTCACTGTTTGTGGCTTTGGCTGGCTTTTGTGGGCTTTGGTTGCTACTCCAGCAACACCAGTTCAGTCTCTTACTGTGGATCAGCTCCCTCCCTCTTCATGAAGGAAAGCAAAGGGTGAATGATGCCCAACAGGCTGCAGTATGTTCTCTGAGGAAAGGTAATCAAGGTAGATAAGACACCATCAATGGGGAATGAACACGATGTGAAGGTCTGATGTTTTACAAAATTCACAGGTAGCGAAGGCTGAATGAATTATCTCTTTATTTTGCTGTCTCGTGAGCACATGAATTATCACGTGTAGAGACAAAGCTCTGGCTAAAACCATGCACTGAGATTTTCAATGTGATTTCCTTTTCCTGTAAAAATGAATATAGCTTCTATTGCATGCTTGGTAGCAAGCTGTACTGTCACTCAGCTGCCCTCTCTGGCTTTCGGCAGACAAAGTTCCACTGTGGGAGGCCTAAGAAATCTCCTGAAAGAGGAAACTGAGAAGATTTTGCTGTCTTGGATGTACAGCGTAGAGCAGTTTGTACCTCCTTGACATGACCTGAATTTTTGGTGACCAGAAAAGGTGTGAAAGCCCTTTGTCCCAAATGTCTGGCTGATGCTTGTTAAGCTCCAAGACAAGTGAGAGGACCCGAAAAAAAGGCAAAAATAGTCAGAATCAGTGGAATCTACTTTGGAGACAATCCTTTTGGATTTTACTGACTGAAGGAGAGGAAACACTGGCCTTTCTGAGCTTGTGCTTTGGATGCTATAGCTAATATAACATCATCTGAGCCTGTGTTGGCAAATCTTTTCTTCCTAAAGATGTGATCTCTGCTCATTTCCTTTTTTAGGTCTGCAATATTCTTTTGCACAGGACTGAGAAGGAGCAGCACAGTGCCAAGAAGGAAGGGTGAAAAGATACAGCGAAACTATCAGTGGTCTTCCCTCCCTTGCACTCTCTTCCTCTCTCCCACTCTCCCCTTCAAGAGCTAACCAGCAAACTGAACAAAAAATACCAGTAATTATTTTGTTCAGCTTTTTACCATGAGCACTGCAAGCTTTTGTTACAGAGAAATCCAAATATAGAAATTCAGCAGATGCGCAGCTCAAATCTCTTTGTCCTGCCAAAGTAATACGAATTTTCTTTTCCATTTCTCAACTCCCCATGCTCAAAATCATATTTTAAAAGGGGAAATGATTTCTTTTATTATGTTGCTGGCCAGAAGAGGGAGCAGAATCTATGAAGTAGTGGGAATAGACACCAGTAGACAGAAGACAGCTGAAGTTGTTCTGGCTGACGGTTTGATACATATCAGCAGATGTTACACGATTCATCCATCACACAGTCTGTGTTGGTCAAACACAGAAAAACTGCTGGCTCATCTTTGAAGTATAGATATGCATTGGAACAATTAAATTTGGAGTATGTGAATGAAAAAAATAGCACAGGGCTTAAGCCCTTGTGTTGTAAGTAATGCTCCGTTTTGGATTGCAGAGTCCCTCTTACTTTGATTTATGGGAAAGGGTGTATCTTTAAAAACTCTTTTGGGGGAAAATGCTGGAAAAGTTGCATGAAGGGTGGATCCAATCTTCCTCTTCATTACCTCCACATAGATCAGAGTTCGGTCTGTTTACTGAAATATATAAAACAAGCGTGTTTATTTTTAACACCTCAAATCTTAGCAGAATCGATCACATTGTATTGAATCATCTTCCTTTTTTTTTGCTTCAGAAGCACATCTGAAGCCTTGAGGAAGTTGAGTCACTGGACTTCTTCACCCTTGCCAATCATTCAGAGGCTCAGCAGCAGGACAGCAGATTTCACTAGCGCGTGATTTGTTCTCTCACATAGCAGCCATGTGCTATAAAGGAATATACTCTCCTAGAGCAGGTCCTCTTGTCAGCATTCAACTATATTATACGATTAGATTTCCAAATATTTACTCTTTTTTCTTTACAGTGTCAGACCTGTTATAAACTGAGGATATCCCAGATATTCATAATTGTGAGGGAGGAGAGTCAACATATCCCTGCTACGCTTATCTACTGCGTACTATTTAATGGCCGCAGCCTTGAAAAGTACCACTTAGTTAATATAAATTACTATTTAGCATATTGTCCTGCTGGGAATTAGAAAGGGCTCTCCCAAGATTTTAAACCGGAGCTAATTCTGCACATCAGCCTGACACAGAGTATGGCACCCTATTCTTGCTCATGGACTAGCACTTTGACAAACCCAGCAGTTGTTTGAACTATGAATGCCGTCAGCTCTCTCTCTGGAACTGAGATGACCAAAATTGGACTGGGGACTTCTATTCCATAAGACCACTTTAGTACTAACAAGTTTCTGCACCACTTGTGTTTTAGGAAGACACTTAGAAGAATCTCCATCCTATGGAACATTGTTTAATCAGTGAGAAAAACCATGTTCGGAATGTGAGAGTTTTATTACTAGAGCAGAATGAGTGAGAAGATTCCTAGGACACCATTTTTTGACTGAGCGGGCAGGAAAGATCTTAGGTGAATAAAAAAGCTGGAGGTCGAGTTGACAACTAATTTTTGCAGTGGAAATGGGAAATTGTAGGAGGGCCGTAGAAGAACAAAAGAGATAATGCAAGGGCAAACTGCCAAACATCTGAGATGTCCTTACATTAGTGCTAAGATTATGGAGAATAAACAGGAAGAACTCCAAGTCTTGGGACACAACAAAGGCTACAGTTTAATCAGCATCGCACAGGCTCAGTGCAATAAATTGCAGCAGTTCAGTATTAGCAGAGAGAGTATAATTTGTGCGGGAAGGACAGGCAGGAAAAAGGGGAAGAATATTATCTGGTATATTAAGAATGTGTAGAAGGCCAGAAAGAAGGGAGAGACAGAGCTGTTGGAGATAAAATAGAGAGGAACTGTAAAACTCTACTGAAGATTACTTAATGAAGAGAAGGGGGTTAATGTCACGATTTTTGACCTACTACTGGGAGTGTCCTGAAGATACAAGGTGGTGGTAATCAAGGACTTTATCTAACCAGATACCTGCTGTAAGGAAAAAAAACCCAACAGCAGAGGCAGCTCCTCAAGTTTCTGGGATGTGTTGGGGCAACTTTTTTGTTTCAAAGAGTAGAGGACATGGCCAGATAAGCTATGATAGATAGGACTAATAAAGAGAAACTTATTAAAAGGCATTGAAGCTCATGAGTCTGTGGAAAAGGAGGCTCAAGAGAAGGTAAGCAAGACCAAATGACTCCTGGAAGGCAAATTTCTTCACATTGGGGAGTTGATAGGGAAGGTTCTTCAGGGAGGAGCCGAAAGGAGAAATGAGCTTTAGGAAACATGCAGTTTGGAAGAAGTCATTATTTAAAGGTCCCATAAAAAGCTATACTGCTGACAAGGAAGACAGCACTGGAAGAAATCAGAGGGTATGAGTCAGGGGCCACTTGGTATTCTGACAACAAAAACCAATCAAACAAAAAGCAAGCAAAGATACTGTACTAGGAAAATGAAAAGAGAAGGGCTGAAGTACAGACAATGCAAAAGGGACCAGGGAAAAAAAAAAGAGAGAAAAGGGAAAAACATTATCACTTTGTGGGCATAGTGAACAAAGGACAAATGACAGAGGGCTGAAGGGAATGCTTAATACAAGAGGCCAAACAGATTTAGAGTGGACAAGGGAATTGAAACACAGGCCATGGGAAAGAAATGAAGGAACATTTGTATAAAGTGGATGTAGCAGGAAGTCATGGGGATGTTTGTTCTGGTAGAACTAAAGAACTAACCACAGCAATTTCTGAAATATTAACAAGTGTATTTAAGAACACACAGAAGAATTAAGAGTTATCAGGAATTACAGATCAGCTAGCCTGCCTCAGACGTCTCAAATACTTTGAGAAAAACTGCAAGAAATTCAAGTGCTTCACATAATAGCAACTGTGGAATGATAATGTGATAAAAAACAACCAATGTGAATTTATCCAGAACAAATCATACCCAATACTCTTCTGTGATCAGAGTGAAATGAAACTCAAGCACTTAAGAAAGTGGGTTTCTAAATGATCTTGCTACACTAAAGGGGCAGTTTGGCATAAGTACAGTGAAAGGTAATAGCAAGAAGTGCAAAATACTGCACTTAAGGGAGATAATCTCAAGCGTAAGATGCAAATCTGGCTAGATAAAAGCTTTGCAAGAAAGAATCTGGTCTTCGTAGTGGAATGAATTTTGTATATAAGGTAATAAACGATGCTGTTGTTCAGGATATTCCGGAGTATAAGAGATACTAAATATCAGAAGGTACTCCACAGTGCTTTGACCTGATGAGGGCTCAGGTATGAGTTCTGTGTCCAGTTTTAGGGATCATGCTCTCGCAGGTCATTTTCTGACGTCTGCTGGACCATTGGTGGTCTGCTAACCACAGACTGACTAATAAGGGCCTGGAACATTAACATATCTGGGCACAACAGATAGGTAGGTAAGACTGGGCAGCTTGTGGTCCACAAATCAGGCATTATTTGCTTTCTTTGTCTCTATGCTCTGATAAATATTTTCAAATATGTCCAGCAGGATGGGCTTTTCTTTGTGCCTTACCATCAGAAGAGGAAGGAGTGGAGCTCCCAGGGGCTAAGTACCTGGAATACTCTGCAATCCCATAGCTTCTGCGATCTTTCCATCATAAACTGCATGAGACCAAGGAGAATTGTATGCCACGGTACTCCTAAAGACTGTTATGCACTCATCTGAAATTAACTCTCTTGAGAAATACAGGCCTGAATTTTGCTCTTAAAATGGGAAAAAGGAGATTTATTGCCATGCCTGTTGTGACATCTAAACTGGACAGTACTGCTGGTGGTATGTTGTTAGTACTGAGCAGAGTGGAATAAATGTCTCCCATAAATTTATATAAGGCATTCTGTTTAATAAAACCAGCTGAATACTTCGGAATGAGAGAGACCCTTTGTTCACTCTCACTCCGGTGGAGTCCTGCACTGGTTGAGAGTCTCTTACTGCCATCATAAACTAGACAATGCCTCATGGCATGACAACAATGTGCTGTTTTGATGGGCTTCTGTGAATTCACCAAATGCTGTTGATGTCAGTGCTGACTAAAACCAGTCCCAAACCTAAAACCGGTTACCTTCACTTTTGGGCAAATATTCCACACCTAGTACTGCTGTATCCCACAACTGGGCCCAAAAAACTCTTCAGAGACCAGGTTTTGTGTCCGCAAGAGTTTTAAACTGGCGTTGCTCTTCTGTTTGTCGTTTACTATTCATACTGGTTCAGATGAGGATTTTTGGAGAGGATTGTCAGACCTTCTTGTGATCAGCCAGACAAAAGCAATAGAAAACTCTGGTCTATGTTGAACAAGAAACCTTGAAAACCTGAGGAAAAGAGGTTCTTGGATGGTCTGCAAGCCCTCAACACAGCCATGGACTGAAGACAGGGTACCTACTCATCAACCCCTTCCTGTATATCTATCACTAGTGAAGAAAATCAGCATCCAGTATGCCACAGGCTCCTGAATATTAATTGCTTTTTTATGCTATTTTAGAGTGAAATAAATGATTACTGTCATCCGGAACTGGAATTCTCTAAAACATCCTCCTGTCCCTCTTTGTCACTACCCTACAAGCAGACACTTTTCATTAGCAGTGCCGAAGTTGTACTGACCCTTCTTTGTCATTCTGTTGTTGTTTCTTTTTGTCCTTTTAGACTAGGATCTTAAAGCCTATTTAACCTGGGATATACGTCTGCCAAAGGCTGGTCTTCTGGGAGGCACTGCAAACAAATTCACCTCTGGTGAAACGAGCAGCAGAGCCACTGAACGTAAAGCAGTTGCAGCAAGTCTGGCTGAAAGGTTTTGAAAGAGAAAGAGCAAATAGGGAAGAAGGGTTCATCATTAAATGACTTGGCCCATACTTCTGACTTCACATTTCTTCCTAAGGAGGAATGAGCCTCCTTAGCAGAGGATGAATGCCTGAGGGAGTGAGGCAGATGGGATCACCCTGAGGCCATTAGAAGTGGGACAAAATATTTGAAAGAGTTCACATTTTCCTGAAAAACAGCAAAAAACACTGTGTTGCTCAGTCAATTTGTCATAGCACTTAGTCAGTGCAAGAAGAAACTCTTCCACATGCATGAAAATATTCTGAATTTTCCTATGCTTCCCATGCTTCTGAGTGCTTAGAAATTAGAGTGCTTCTGAGTATTAGAAATTGCTGAGACGTCTACTCTATAGCTGCCTTTTAAGTCTTGCAGCGTTACAGATGTATAAGAGCTACAGCAGCCTAGAGAAAGCCCAGATGATGTACTCTTATGTATCATGCATTGTACAGCTTGGAAGTCCTAGTGTGTCTCTTAATATTTCTTGCTCTGGGATCTGCTCTGTCCACTTTTGGCCACCGCCAGGTCAAGCTCCTCAGTGCAGAAGTGTATTTATTTCAGATGGCACAACATTGCCGTTACAGCGATAATGCCTTCTCCTCCCTACAGCTTTGGTTCTGGTCTTTTCTGCTTGTGATACAAGCTTCACCAGAAACTCCAGGGCATTTAGCCTCATAGCATAGCAAGAGGGTTTTGTTTTGTGCAAGGATGTATATACATTCAAATCCAAAGCAGATTGTTTTATGCAGTGTCGAATTCTGTGCAGATGGAACATGAGACGATATGTTGAAGTGGGATATACAGCACATGGCCATAATTCAGGAAAACACGTTTCTCCAGCTGGATACCTGCTATTGAATTGGAAAACATGTGTCCTTCATTCTGATAGGCTTCTACCAGAGCAGCGAGAACACATAAAAGACAGGTTGTTCCTGGTATTGAGTATCAGCTAATACTTAACATCTATCTCACTATTCTCATAGTGCTGTTCAAAATTAAGCCTCCTGTTGTCACAACAAGCAAAGTAGAACTGAAAAAAAAAGCTGAGGGGCTGCAGTTTTGCCTGGCTCCTCTATGGTCTTGCAAGGTGTGGGTGTCATTTCATAGCATCCTTATTCCTCAAGGAAAATGGGCCTGTGGAGAAGTGAGCTGTAAGTGACTTAAGCTGTATTAATCATCAACTTATGCCTCCTGCCAGGCAGAGGTAGGCAGTGCATGCAGTTTCTTCTGTGGTTCAACTGCTAAATACCTTATGGTCAGACTTGAGTAATCACCTGCCTCAGCCTGCTTTTAAATAATGAAGCAAATAGAAACCATTGCCCTGGAGCAATCCATCCTTTGCAATGCTGCCATTCCCTGCCTGCTGATAACCCACTCTGCTCCTTTCCACCCATCCAGGCTCTGACATCGCTCTACTCCATCCCAGCCAAGCACAGCTAGTATGTAACTATCTTTTGCCTTGGTTCAGGCTCATAACACTTTCCTCTCACACTCTTCCCTCTGCTTTTGCTTTTGAAAACTCTGTTTCTTTTGTGCTTAGACCTTGTGCAGGCACTTATCAATCTGGATGTTGTGATTTCCCAGGGCACGGTCTCTCAGTCCTCTCGGAGATTATGGCATCTGCTCGTTCCTCCTGCTTCTCCCTTTCCTGGTTGTGGCTTTTTCCATGTTAGTCACTCCTCCCTACTCCCAGATCCCAAATCTATCGTCACTCTCATAGCCACAAAAATTGTGTTTTCTTCAGTACTCTTGAAATCCTGTTAGTTCAATTCACACCCCTGCCCAAAACTAACCTGGCAAAATGCTGAGAGCAAAGGTGGAGGCTGTCTCTGGTGTGCAAAACCATTGTTTTCCCCAGTGTATTTTTTTGCTTTCTCATTTTCACATAAAAAATGGATTCAATTTCTATGATGAAATGCTCTTCCCTCCCACTGGAAAAGACAAATCTCTAAGAAGAATAAAAAGGATTTTTATGTGGGCAAAGTATCACCAAGAAGTTTTCACTGTGGGTATTAGAGAAGCTTCTGTGGACATAAAATACCACTTTCTGTGACTTTTTCTCTTTGCTTTCTCAGTTTATTTTTTCAATACCAAGTGCCAAGCCAAATAAAAAAAGACAAAGCTTTAAAGACCTGAAATTATTTTTTATAAACAAAGAGATCATTTTCATTTCATTAAAAACTCACCCACTTAGCAACCCTCCTCATCCCAGTGTGGTTTGTTTTATTTTGCAAAAATCAGTGGCTGTTGTCACTGGAGCTGCTGGAGTAGCTGGGATGCTCTGTGACCTGCCAGTCTCAGGGCTGCAAGAAGCAGGTAGAGGTGACTGTGCTGGTCCCTGGTGCACTGGGAGACTCTCCAGGAAGCAACGGTGGCCGTGGGAGCATAGATTATGCCTTCCCATCCTGAGCACACCTCCTAGGCACTGTGCTGGCTTTTACCAAAAGTGCTGATGTCTCCTGCTTGACCTAACCTGACACAACTTGCAGGATGCAAACCCATCCCTTGTTTTCACATATTCAAAGAGATTCCTCCTGGAAGGTGGTGGGAAGCTGAGAAATATGTACAAGACCTGAGGGCAGACAGAGGTGGCTTCTGTGGTGGAGACCTCTGGAGCAGCTTGGTGTTTCTCTCTTGAAGGTAGTCTACGATGTATCTTGATGCAGCAAATACTATAATTATACTGAATATTTCCAAAAGGTTTTTTTTTTCCACTCTGCAATAAGAACTGAAACCAGCAAAATAAAGACATCCTATGTGGAGAGTGTGGAAGCGGCAACATGTTTTCCATCACTACATGTTGCAATTTGCAACAGATTCAATGCAGTTATGTTTCTGCCCACTTTGTACACAAGTATGGCAAAGTTTGGACTCCACAGGCAACAAAAATACTAGATTTTAAAAAGTTAAATTTTATTAACAATATCAAAAGTAAAATTAAAAAAAAACAAACAAACAAAAGAAGAGCAGGCAGAAAGAAAATTACAGTGTTCTCATGCTTTGGGTTGGCTGTTATTTATGCTGGAAGGAGAGAAGATATCACATGGCTTATGTGAGCATAAGAGGCTCAGCAGCACAGCCCCAGTTCTGGCGATTTGTGATCAAATGAAAACACAGAAGCAGTGATGGTACTCAGAGGTGTTCTTACAGAGCTGCTCATAAATGACAAGTGAGCAGAAAAGACATGACATTTGTCATTAAGTGTGATTAACACTCTGAAATTTGGCTCAGATGCACCCCTTGTGTGGCAGTGAAGTGACCCTGAGAATAAAACACAGCAGAGGGTTGGCTCTGACTGCTTGCAGCTCTGCACAACCATGTGCAACCAAGGCTGGGTACAAAAGCAATTTTAGGGTGTTCAACTTCTGAGTCCCTAGCTTGAGATACACTTTAAAAAACACTCGATTTTTAGGAGCCTGATGCTCAGAACATTTTGTGTGTCACGCTCCCTTAAAATCCAGTGTCCTAAAAATAAACCGGCAGCAATTGGCATTGGATTTGTACTTTGTGGTTTTATAGAGAGAGAACTATCTGGAATTAGGGCACATAGAAGCTGTAGGAAAGCCCTTGTCAGTATCTTAGGATGACAGAGCTGGACATCTACTCCTACCACAAATGGTCTTTGGCTAAGCTCTTAGGGACAATTAGTGTTGCTCTTTAATGAGAGAGGAAGTGCATTAACGTGAAGAGTTGAAATGCAAGCCAAACTTTGGACAGCTCTGTCTCTCCTGAGCTGTGTGTTTATGATAAGTAAATAATGGCCCACAGGAACTCTGCAGACCTAAATATTTGGCTGCCTGGGTATTTCACCTAAAAGTTCCCCGGAGTTTGAAAGGTCACACAAATGTAACAGCTTGGCCTGGATGGGAAAACCAAAGAGCCTCCCCTGAGTGCTGCTGAGCAGCAAGCCACCAGTCACTTTCAGATGCCACAGCCATTGCTCATCTGGTTGTTAGGCAGGCTGCATGCAGTTTTCTCTGTGGAGATAGAGAGTCCAGGCTAATCCATGCTCTGTATCATTAGTAAGTTGTTGGGGATAAAAAAAACCCCAAACAGTGTGTTTTTGGTCTGCAACCCTTTCCTCATTGAAGGAGAGATCCAGAAGTCTGATACCAGCTGTGAGCCTTATAAAGGTGATGTTTTTCATGCAGTGCACCTGAAAAGTTCTCAAAAGGTCATAAAAGTCAGTTTAACCAGTCCCAGAGGAATGGACTGGAGTATTGGGTGCCCTTCTGGGCAAAACAAGTGACAAGGATGCCCTCACAGGGTGGCTGTAGTCAGCCACAGGGCATGGTGTGTCAGAGCACTCATAGCTCCTCTCTGATTCCCAGGTATGAGACCTCCAACGCTGCAAAGGCTACTTGACACTTGTGTCTACTTATGCAAAGCACCTTGCTATTTGGCTTCCCTGAGCAGTGGAAGGTGCCCATGGTATGAGGGAATCCTTTTGTGTTGCTGAAACAAGCTGTAACAGCCCCTTCCACTCCGGCATGCTCATGAAAAGGGCAGCAGTAATTCTAGTTGGAACTAGATGATCTTCAAGGTCCCTTCCAACCTTAACCATGCTATGAATCTATGAATTTATGAATCTATGAATCTGGTGTTCAAAGATGATTTAGAAGACTTTTCTTCTACAGAGGATAGGAATCAGAGACATGAGAAGATTTGTCAAGACTGCAGGACTAGTTTCAGAGCTGGGCTGAGAATCTAAGAGTTTAGGGCTCTGAATTCACCAAAGAGGATGGAAGAGGCCACATGCATTTGGGACACCAGCTGTCAAACAAACACCTTGTCTTCCAGGCTGCAGATCAAGAGAAACTCTGCTCTGTGGGCTCTCTGGAGACAGAGCTGCACAGGGTACAAAACAACTGGTAGGACTCCTGGAGCTGGATCTCCCAGCACTGAGACTGCATCTGGTATTGCCACCACAGACTTCAGTTTCTATGGGAAATCCCATCCGCTTTCCAAGAAGGGTGATAGCAGCGTACACTGCCCATCACAATACACTTGGGGTTCTCTTATCTCTCTGCAGTGCTGTAACTGGAAGCATATGCATCATTTTGAATTCCCTACAATGACTTCGGCTCTATATGAGTTTAGAAGAGCCACAGGTTTTTTTGCAAGTATCTTGCCACTGATAGTCTTCAAAATTTCTTGCTGTGTGTTTTTCTCTTTAGCTGCCCACCATTCAAGTCTCCCCTTAGTCTTAGTATCTATCATGTGTTCCACCGACTGTACACCATCATCCTTCCAATGGTATAACCTGTAGGAAGTAGTCATCTAACCATGCTTTTTTTTCTTCCTGTATTCAAAGGGATGGATTCAGCTATATGGGAGTAAGTTGCCTCCTTGTGAATTGTAAGACTTTAAATGTCTGTCTTTCAAATTTTCGGATCTTTCACTGGTAAACCTCAATAAAGAGCACAGTTATTTCACAGTGATCTGCCTTTGATATAGACCTTCTTTGGGGTCCAGAGTGGACAGCTGGCTTAAAGAACAGTAATTTTTGCCCCCAAATGGAGATCTCACATATTAGCACTAGGAGGACTTCGATACGGGCCATCCAGTATTGGACATTTAGTGTGCTGGGAGAAGGGAATGTTAACTTGTATACTTTTTCACCTTGTTTCTGATGTTTAGTATTACAAGCACACAGCAGGGAACCCCAGACAGAAAAAAAAAAAAAATTGAAATAAAAGAATGGCATAAAAGGCTTTCAGCAAACTTTCTACTTTCATTCATTCTCAATTCTGCTTACGTAGCTAGAAAAAAGTACAAAATTTGGTGATCTGATTTTCCTGCACGATGGAGCCTTCTGCCTGCATAGACCGCTGTCTTCCTTCCCCTTCTGTATAGTCAGTGTGTTGATCCCACGAAAGCATCGAGCTTCATTCATCACACTTTGTAAAGCACTCTAAAACACATCTCACCAGCTCCACCTGGTACTAAATAGTTTTTTCTATCTCTGAACGAAACTTTTTGCTCACCTCCCGGCTATCTCTCCTTGGGATAGAATCACACTGGAGTTTTACCTAGTGGCAGAAGTTGAATGCTTCCTGCTTTTAATGCTTATTTAGTAAACCATTTTCCATTCCTGGAGAGATACCAGTCTGTTATTAATGGATTCTTGGCTTGATGCCAGCAGCTAACTGTTTTATTGGTCCTCATAGCACAGTTACACGATTTGAGTAACTGTTCTGGGCTGTGCCTTCCTCTTCTTTAATTCTGACCCAAACCAAAAGCTGGCAGGGTCTGGAGAGGGGGAGGGCATGAGGGACTCTGCCCCAGTTAGGGATAGGGTGAGATGATACCAAGCACACTTTGGCTGTGCAGTTGTGAGTACTCCTGGCCCTCTCCATGTCTTGCTGGGAGCCTTCTTTCCTTACTGCCCGTGGCCTTGTCACACAGGGCTGCTCTGACCCACATGCCCTTGTTGTGACCCCCCTGCCCCATTGCTGCCCTCCCTCTCACCAGTGCACAGACAGGGAGGCTGTGAGTAGAGCTCCATAACCGTCTTAAATGGGAGCTGGACTCACAGGATGAGTGTATGCTTCAAATACCTGTCTCATTTTATCTCATTTCGTAGAATCATAGAATCACAGAATCACAGAATCACAGAATCATAGAATGGCTTGAGTTGGAAGGGACCTTTCCAACTCCCTGCCATGGGCAGGAACACCTCCCAGTAGACCAGATTGCTCAGAGCCTCATCCAGCCTGGGCTTAAACGCTTCCAGGGATGAGGCTCCACAACTTCTCTGGGCAATCCATTCCAGTGTCTCACCACCCTCAGACTAAAGAACTTCTTCCTAATGTCCAATCTAAACCTACCCTGCTCTAGTTTAAAACCATTGCCCCTTGTCCTGTCACCCTTATAGAAAGTCCCTTTTTTCCATTGACAATTAAGATGAAGCCACTTCTTTCTTAGAGCCTCTTCCTCCATTAGTCTCTGTGACAAGAAGGTGGGAGTGTCGTTATTTTTTAAATGAGAGCTTGCATTTGTCTTTCAGCTGGAGAAGTCAGGGTGTTATAGACGTACACATGCATTTCAAGGGCATGACGTAGCTGGAGAAAAATGAGTGCTTTGGTGCTACAGGTCAAGTTTATTTAACACTACGATGTTTTAAAACATGGTAATGCCATTTCAATTAAATATCCCAGAATGTTTTGTAAGGTAATAGTTTAAGAAACTTTTGAGAACTACTTTTTGAAATCAGGCATGTCTTGCGTAAAATGCCCTGGTAATAAAATAGTATGTGCTGGAAAAACGAAGCTGGGGTCTTTACTAGAAGTGAGGGAAGAAATAATATTCCTTTCAGGACAGTCTGGTTTGTAACAACGTGTTATTACATAACTCAGCATTATAGCCTGCTCCATATTTCTTTGCAACATTTGTGTTTTGCTTCTCTCTCCCTGCAGCCTTGTGATACAATTGTAAGGAAAAATGAGAAAAGCGAAAAAAAAAAAAAAGAAAAGAACAAGTGAGCACTTGAATTTATAGCACAAATTTTAACCTGCATACCACTCTTTCCCTTTCATCTGCAACACCTCTGTTCCGGCTCTCTCTTTGCCTTTACCACTGATAAATTCAGCTCCACAGTTAGGATCAACTGAGACCCACAACTGGACTTTACATCAGGTGGTTGTAGGGGCCAGAGAGACAAAGGACACTTAAAGCTTTAATTCTGGCTACTTCTCTTGGCATTGCAACCTCTGGATTTGTAAAACTGTGAGATTTCTTTTGATTATTGAAAGTTGTGCAAGGGATTTTTTTCCCCCCAGAACTGTTGGCAATTTGATCCTTTTCTGTAAAGAAATATTTGAAAAAGTTGCGGCACAATGGTGTCTCATTCTGTTTCTAGTAAGAATGGAAACCTGAGGAAGGAAGTTTCCAAAGCAAGTGTCAGATTCTGATCTCTTTTACAGAAGGGCAAATCCAGAATAATTCAGTGCAGTTACTTTAGATTTATGCTAGCATAAATAAGATAAGAATTTGGCTCTGGGAATCTCTGTAGCTCCCCATTTGCTCATCTAACAGCTGGCAGCTTGCTCCTTGCTATTCCTCTTGCTTTCTGGGTTGATTTGTCTTGCTTGGTGCTCAAGTCAGGGCCAAGTGATCTCGGGAGTTAAATGAGCAAATGTGTTTCACACAACACACAACTATGAATGACTCAAGATCCTTCACATGATCATACATATTTCAGATTTCCCAAAGGCCAGAAATTAATGGCTAGTAAATGGATAGAAATATTACTTCACACAGTATGTAGTGAACCTGTGGAATTTGGTACTGCAGCAGGTCATTGATTCAAAAAATGGGTCAGGATTTGAAAAATGGCTGGATAATTTTCTGTCGATTAATTACGCTTGGAGCTAAGATCGAGGTAAGTGGACCTCTTGCACTAGTGTACAGACAAACTGTCCTGCAGGCACCAGGGAGGAGTTTTCTCCCGGTACAAGGTTGTGCCCAACTGGCGAAGTGAGCTTTGCCTGTTTGCTTCTGCTGCTCTATGGTGAGAGGCAGAAGGAGGGAGCAGGTGAAGAGGAGGTTTGCTGCAAAACCTTAGATCCCAACACCTCCTGACTTTGAAGGAATTAAGATCTAGATCTAGAGCCAAATCAAACCTGTGCTGTCTCCACCTGTGTTTGGTGCTTGTTGAATGTCATTTGTGTGCTGGGACTGGTATGCACACACTCGCTGACAGGCATACAGAGAATTACATTCATGTACGTTAAACTGATGCATTCACTACTGTCTGTATTTCCAAATTAAGTCAGTGCCCTGATTTTGGCTGGGATGAAGTTAATTTTCCTCCTAGTAGCTGGTGTAGTACTGTGTTTTGGATTTAGAATGAGAATCACGTTGCTAACACACCGATGTTCTAGTCATTGCTGAGCAGTGTTTACGCTCAGTCAAGGACCTTTCAGCTTCTCCTGCTGCCCTGCTAGTTGGGGGGTCACAAGAAGCTGGCAGGGTAGACAGCCAGGAAGGAGAGCTGACTCAAAGCAGACAAAAAGGTATATTCCATACCATAGAATGTCGTACTGAGCAATAAAACTGGTGAAAGTTAGCCAGGGGGTGGTGGCCCACTGCTTGGGCACTGGCTGGGCATCAATCAGTCAGCAGGTGGTGAGCAACTGCATTGTGCATCACTTATTTTGTATATTCTTTTATAATTGTTATTATTTCCCCTTCTTTCTCTGTACTGCTAAACTCCTTATCTCAATCCATAAGCGTTACCTTTTTTCCAATTTTCTCCCCCATCCCACTATGGGGGGAGTGAGGAGACAGCTGTGTGGTGTTTAGCTGCCTGCCAGGTAAAACCACAACAGTCAGACAATAAAATGACTTCCAAACCATTTTAGAAAATGAGTAGCCCAGCCTTAAACTGTGAGTCTCTATTTAAGCATTTAGATGTGCAACCTAACCCCCCTGTGAGAGTTTCCTAGTGCACCAGCCAGTTCAGTGCAGTTTCCCAACCATAGGTGTCTAGTGTCATTCGAGAGGTCCTTCCACCCCAAGACATCTGCTAGTGGTTGATGGGAAGCAGGATTATAGGAGACTATGCTCTCCAGCTGCTTGGGGCCAGGTGAGTCTGACTGGGGCATCTCAAATAGCCCTAAACACCAATGCTGAGGCAATTAAATCCTACTTACCATGTCAAAAAGTGAACATACATCCTATTCAGTGTATCTCCAGAAGGCAGCTGAGGTTGTTTTCTAGGCTTCCTGGCATGGTGCTGTTTATTGCTGAGGGCACAACCAAGACGGGTAAACATAGATGGACTGTGGGGCTAGCTCTACAGTAGACCCAGTCTTGCAATACGGATGGTACTGTCTGCAGGCCTCAGGACTGAGTCTGGGTCTGATCAGGAGCGCAGACAGGCCCTCAGAAATAAAACTTTTTGCAAACCTGCCTTTCTAAAACAAGCTGACTAAATCATGCAGTAAAGAAGAAAGGTTGGGAGTTTTCCCACTAGCAGTGGTAGTGAAAGACATGACCTCTGTCTGAGAAGGCATTTCAGTGAGGGCAGCAGGTAGGTGTGATTTGGAGTCCCGGGAGGCAACATAATCCTGGATTCTTGTTTCACAACGTTCATTTTCTATGGAGGTCTTTAGAGAGGTGAACCCTGAGGTAATTAGGAGAAATCTTCTCACCATCTTCCAGAAAAGCCACAGGCAATTATACTTCATAGAAAAAAAAAAATCATGTTTTAGAAATACACAGCTGAGGTGCATGACTGACAACAGTTCATGGAGGGAGCCTGAGGACTGTATAGAATTGCATATCATTGGGTTTTGGTCCACAATACATACACAGAGTCATTATTTTTTATTACTGACTGCTCTGACTGCATTAAACACCTGAACAATAAAGACATCATGGTTTCCTGTCACAGCCGGGAAAGTGATGTCAATGGAAAATCTGTCCCTAGCTCCTCTCAAACCAGCAGCTCTGCCTTTGAGATGGCCAGAGGAATTTGAGTGAGTCTGCCGAGCAGTTGCAATGCTCTGAATTTGTCTGATTCAGATTAGGAAAAAAAACCTTCACACATAGAAGGACTTCCAAAGAGGTTTCTACAAATGGAAGCTCTCTAACTTGACTTAGGGGAGCTGTGACTTCGCAGAGTTTTAGAGAAAATCGTCAGTCTTCTGTCTGGAAGCTTGTTAGCAGAGTGGATCACCACATGGTAACTATCAGTTCTGAAAAAGCTCTGCCCTTACCTTCTTTAGGTTCAGCAGAAAATGAGTCTGCAAACTACCTCAGCATTTTGAGTACTCCTTTGAACTGTTGATCAAAGAAATCACGACTTTTCTGCTTCGCTCTGTACAGCAAGGGACAACTAAACACTCTGAGATGATCTTTTTGGCAAATAGGAAACCTCTTCTGCTGAAGTTGCCCATGATGAAGCTTGCAGCTGTGGTGAATAATCTCTGGATTCCCAATCCCTTGCAGATGCAGACACAGGCCTCCTCCCCTCTGTAAGTAACAACCTCCATTCTCCTCTACTCTTTTGTCAACTGTGAACAGAGACCTGCCAGCAGCTGTACTATACTCATGAAAAAAAAAAGAGCAAAGGTCTCCACTCACCTCTGTTCTCCAAGCAGCTGTTCACAAATGTCCTTTTCTTTACTATGTTCAATATATGGAAGTACCTGCAAGTTAACATTTTGGCAGATGTGGAGAATCCAGAGTGCCTTCAGCTGGTGGGACTCGGAGGCCCACAGTGGCAGTACGTGGCCAAGGAACCATGTCCATGGCCTTGAGGAGGTTGAACTTGAAGGGGGTAGCTGCACCAGCAGGCAGATCTGTTTGGATCCTAAGAGGTTCCCACAGGTCTTCAACTGATTTCAGACACCCAGAAACTCCCATTACATCTCTCTTATGTTTGTGATCTTTCCTCCCAGAGACATACTAACGAGAAGGTGGAGGTTGTACCCACGGACAGAAAAGGCGTGACTCTGATGAGTTCATCTAAAGAGCTAGCTGGTATAAAGCATTTGCTCCCGGGCTGAACAAGGCTTTTCACATGAAATGCTTCACAGAATCACAGATTCATCAAAAAACATAATCGTGGAACATTTTGCTAAAACACATAAATGTTATAACTAATAAATAAAAAGTACATAAATGAAGCTGCTGAGTAAGTTTCTCACACGCAGAAGAAATTTCACCTTTCCTTGGAGCCAAACTGGGATGTCAGGGACTAAGAGTCAAGTGCCTCAGCCAAATTAGAGTCCAGGTCACCCTGTGGGGCCACCAGATGTCTTGTGAGTCTGGTTTTTTCATAAAAACTTTCATGGAGAATGTTGTATTTTGATTTCAATCTACAGAGAAATGAAATATAATAACCTTCATGTTTCACACAAAATAAGAGTCCTGGTTTTATGAAACCAGGTTTTAGCTAGCAGTGAGTAATGAGACTCAACTTTAAGGATACTGTATTCCCTTGCATATTTTGGACATTCTGCAATTTTAAAAAAAATAGTATTTACAGATCTAGAAATACACAGGAGTCTCATAACATTTTAATGTTTGGTTTTTTTTGCTATCCAACCATGAAGAATACATTATTTGTATATGTATATAGGAGTGTGTGTGGAAACATTTGCATAAAAATTGGTATATGTAAAGTCACTCAGCTATGAGCAGTATTTAAATGCCTGTATATACCTTCAAGTTAGCTGTGAGACACAAGTAGACATTAGAGAGTTCTTCTAGAGCAAGGGTAGGGCAACCTTTAACTTGATCAGTGCTAGATGATGTTTCGGACACATGTTCTTTATTAACAAAAGCATGAAAAAGTCTGGAGCTTTTGTGGCTGTATCTGGCCAAAGTCATTGGTTTCCTTACCTCTTTTAGAGCTACTAGGGCAGACCTTCTGGCCTTGCCCAAGTGGGTTTGCTACAAGATATTGACAACAGTACTGATATGCACTGATGGCAGCCTCCAGTCTCTTGTTTGCAGCGTGATGGGATCATCCATAGTCCTCCATCATGCCTTTGCTGATGCAGAAGTACTGCTGAAGTAAAAAGAGCAAGGGGAGCTTGCTGCTGGTGGAAAGTATTGCTAAAAGACCATGCTTTTGTCCAGCAGGCCTGATTTCATAGGCTGAAAGGTGGTCTAGAGCATCATTGTGGTACTAAGCTGTGCTCTGCTAAATCAACCAGCTTGGATCTTCAATTGATTTAACTGTCCAAATGATTTCTAACCAAGAATATTTACAATAGGGTTTCTTTCTTGAGCTTTATTAACACTCAGGATAACCAAGATGAGTACATCAGTGTTCCTGCAGAGCTACTAATAACCTCACACTAGCCAGCCATTGCAATATCTGAGGGCTAGACCTTTGAGGGCACTAGTTCATCATCAGAGCTACAGTCTCTCTGAGATCTATTGTAAAGGGTTCTCATCCATATCATCTTCCTCCTCTGGTTTTTCCTGTTGTGTCTGACCTCTAAGGACTTCAAAAGATGGTTAATTGTGTGTAATAGAATGTCCATTTCTCTGGACACTTATTAAATTACCTTTGATGTGGGTCACCATGGAAGGCTGAAGGCTACATGATGTCACCAGCTTCCCTGTGACAGACCTGTGCAGCCCTGCCAATGTCAATACGGGATGGTGGTGCTGGTTGGCTGCAAGAAGCTCTGTGCTGAGTCCTTCCAACCCTGCAGGATCCACCAGGGGTTTATCAGCCCACTAGGCCACTATGGGCAAAGTTTCACAGACCCCTGCAGAGAAGCCAGTCAGACAGCTATCCTGGAAGTCAGTGTGGAGCTGAGTTATAGCTTCTCCTTTAAAATAAATATTTCCACAGAGGTTTTTATTGTTCCTCCTGGTCTCTGCTCTGGGGGGTGTATGTGTGTGCCTGTGTAGGTTGAAGACGAGTGTTCAAGGTTTGTATGCAACTGATACTGTTTTTCTGGTATTCTTGCAGACATGCAAAACTCAATGCTTTGCTGCTGATGGCTCAGAAGAAAAGAAAAAAATAGGTTCTAACTGATCTGCAGTCAGCTTCTGTTCTCCCAGGACTGTAGCAGTCAACTTTTTATCTTTTGGGATATTAAGAGCAGGGCATAGGGTAAAGCAAAAATGCAGATATTGTAAAAGCTATGTACATGTGGCTATAGAAATATTTTTATATCTGAAATACTTGTAAATAGGTTGCTGGGAAGCAGAGAGTTCCAAACTGGTCCCTGTATGACCTTAAAGCACTTCAAAGCAACATGTCTAAAGCTAGGGGCAGTGGATGCTGTGAGCTCTGCTATGGGCACTTACAGATGCAGTCGGGCAGGTGTCTTTCATCTCCAGTGAAAGTTGGTGCCTTGAAAGAATCCAGAGCTGGTGTTGCTGCCTCGGCCTTTGCAGGTATTTATATATCAGGCTGAGGAGAAAGACGGGTTGAGTTCAGAAGCTAAAGTGAAAAGTGTAGCAGTCAGGAGGTGATAGATGACACTGGTGTGAGAAAATATGCTCCTACCCTTTAGGGGTAGCGAGGGCGACAAGTGTAGGACACAGATTTGGGGTCCCACCTTGGTGGAAGGCAGTAGGAGGATGGAGAGGACAGTGCCTGATTTGAGACTCCAGAATTGCATGCACATGGCCTGGGTGAAGAGCTGCCCAAGGTAGAGCCAAGCAACTCCAACTCTGTTGCAGGTCATAAGGAGAAGCAGCATTAGGTGACCATTGAGGGTGGTGGGCCAGCCAGAAGTGGTTTGTTGTGGAAGGTTTCCATGTTATGCCATTGCTGACAGTCCGTCCCCAAAAAGCAAGCACCATCCACATTGCACCCACCCCTGGCCATGTCCCAGGACTGACTGGACCCAGATTGTCCAAACACAGCCTGTGACTGCAAAGATTAGGATACAAGATTTGTTTGAAAGCTGGCATCGACATTACAAACCATGATTGTTGAATTCATCCTCACACCTCCTCTCCTCTGTATCTCCATCCCTCATTTCAGTTACTTCTGGCCACAGATTATTTCTATTTCAGGGACCTGAGAACTTCAGAAAGGAAGTGGGAGTAGAAACTGTGTTCAGGACGTATGAGAAAAGATGGTGGTACCACTGCTACCATTTGAGTATCCTCCAGTTCTCCCTTTTTGGTGTCGCAGGAAAGAGGGTGTGTTTGGTACAGCAGTTTGATGGCAAAGGCACTGCTCACACAGGGACAGGAATTTCTAAGAAATCATATCTTGCTCCTTTGAGTCCAAATGCGTTTGTAGAATACATTTTCTCTACTAATTTTTGTAACGGAGTGGGATTACATAGTGAAATCCCTGATTCTGCCATCTACTTTTTGTAACAGAAAGAAGCAGGAGAACTCCCAGCGCTGTCTGGGTTGGAAAGCACAACCCCAGAGTCAGGCAGAAAAGCAATCCTGACAAAGTAGTTGTGAGCTGATGGTCTCATTGAACTGAGAAGATGCAAATGATTGAGGTAACAAAATGGCTTGACTGGAATTAGGAAAAGACCTGAAGAAATCACAGATGAGATCTAAAACAAAACCTGTGGACTTTGCAGTTGGAATTAAGACTTCAAGCAGCTGGAGGTGTCAGAGAAATAATTAAAATAGGGCATAAAATATGAGCTGGAGGCTTTGCAAAAAAATGAGAACAGTGCCTGCAAGTTTCCCCAAAAGGCAAAGTGACAAGCCTTAGATAGGGAATTGTTGAAGGCAGCATCTCAAAACCATTACCTCCTTTTGAGAGGCCCCCCCAGGTGCATCATTTTTAGTTTGAAAAGGCTTTGCTGGGGTCCTAAATAATCTGAGTGTTAAACTCCACAGGAGATTTGCCACTGAAAGGAAGGAGCCCAAGCAACTTGTAACTGAATGAAACTTGTAACTGGTTGGTAATTTGTCAGCAGAAACAGACTGAAGGGAGGAGTCCAGAAGGTGCATTATGGCTCAGAGAAGGATGCTGGAGTGGTCATGTAGTACCTGGATTTTAGTGTGATACATAGCAATTTTTTAGCACTTTCTTAACTTATACACTATAGCCCTGAAGAGTCAGCTTGCCCAGCTCCAGTGACAGAAAAAAAGAGTATCTTTAAGGAGGGAGACTCCATAATGCTTGCTGAAGCAAAAGTCATCCTTAGGTGATTTTGAAGATTAGACCCCCAGATTCATGGTTGAGAAGAGGAGTTTAAAGTGTCTTTCAAGTGGCAAGCCAAGATCATTCAGACCTACCAGTGTATAAAGGACTTGAGGAGGCTCTAAAGAGCTGCTTTGCTGTTCCAGAAAGCTATGATTTCCCAATCACTACAATTTCTACCACCAGGGAAAGTCTGGGTTGGATATTATGAAAACTTTTTTTTCTAAGAGAGTGGTGAGTCCTTGGAACAGGCTGCCCAGGAAGGTGGTGGAGTCACCATCCTTGGAGGCATTCAAAAAAAGTGTGGATGTGGCGCTTCAGGATATGATTTAGGGGTCTTGATAATGTTTAGTAGACGGTTGGACTTGGTGATCTTGAAGGTCATTTCCAACCTTAATGATTCTATGATTCCTCTGTTTCCGTGACCTATAGGACAGCAGGCACTGCTGTCTGTGGGGAATGCAGTCATAGGGCTGTGGTCTCACAGCACAGTAGAGGATGTTTTATGGCCACAGAAGGATGGTTTAGACCAGAGATGAACTGCTGCATTAGAGGTGGAAGGCACGCAGCAGGTATATAGTGCCTAAGGGTAGCAGTGAGACACAGCCACAGGGTCACGGTATGACAAAATAACTGAGGCTGGCAGGCACCTCTGGAGATCACCTGGTCCAACCAGGTTGCCCAGGCCCATGCCCAGTCAAGCTTTGAGTGTCTTCAAGGATGGAGATTCCACAACCTCTTTGGTCAGCCTGTGCCACTGCTTGACCACCGTCACTGTAGAAAATGTTTTTCTCTTATGTTTTAAGCGGGACTTTCTTGTGTTTCAATTTATGAGGTTAGCCCATAGTGTCTGGGAGGCCCTCTCATCAGAAGCAGCTGGTTGATGCTTGTGCCAGAAGGGTGAGGGAAGGGATGAGAGGTTGCCTAGTGGGAGATCCACAACCCTCAGCCCTGTGACAATTTGGTGTGGTGCTGTGAAGATTTACTTTCTCTTCAGATTTGATGAGACTTTTGCAGAAGACCACCACCAAACATAGACATTCCAGTGCTATAAGATCAGTTGCCAAGAGCAGGAGAGATTGTGGGAGAAGGAAGGTTCCTCCAGAGCCTTGTCATTGCTTGGGCAGTGTGGACACCCACTGCCCTCCCTTGGACAGCCCCTCTCCCCTCCTGGCTGCTGCCGGTGTTGACAGTGGGATGTGGAGGATGCTTCTGCCTTGCTGGATGTGCATGTAGAGTCTGAGTGGGAAGGGCTGGGCAGGGCTGAGGTTTTCATGTAGAAGTTGCTTATCTCCTTTTCCCAAAACATTCCCGGGGTCTATTTGCATTGAGTCACCTCCCCTCTGGTTTTGAACTCAAGAATAAAAACAGTGGGGAAAAAAAAAAAAAAGTATTCCTGATGCTGACAGCACAATTTTAGATATTCAAATCAGTTCTCCTTTGTGGGTAGGAGCTCATTTATATACATGAGTTATGCCTGCTGGAATGAGAGAGGGACAAACTTAACAAATGACAGGCTTTGAATGGTTGCAAGGTAATGTTATTAATGCCTGCTGACTTGGTGCCCTGCCCAACTTTGAACTTCTTTCAGTTGCACGGGGCTGAACAAGAGCTGCGTGAGGTTTGAAATATTTCCACATAAAATAAGCTCTGACACAGATGAAGAAATGTGAATTTCCTACTGGGGCCTAGTAAGAAGAGTGCAGGAGAAATTAAAAAAAAAAGGCCACAAGAATCTTCCTCAGCTGAAACAAAACTGAGGAATCAGAGGGAATAAATTCCAGTGCCAACCACTGCTGCTGATTAGAGGGCAGGACTTTTTTTTAAAGGCATTTGTAGCATCCTTCGCCTGCTCTGTGGGCCTGGCAGGTCAAGCAGCACTGCCTCCGTAGCCCCAGCAACAACAGGCTCGTAGGCCAGTGCCACCAAATCCCAGCCTTAATTTCTTTAAATGCATACAAGATGATTCAGTAGGTGCTAATGCTGCTAATTCAGTAGGTGTTAATGTGTGAATAATTACAGACATATTTAAGCAGCTGGTGTTGTGCCTTCAAAAGTTTCTGTGCATGAAAATGAATAGCTCTGTGGTTGCGTGTGTGCTTTACATGCTATAAAAGGAAGATGTTGGTAGCAGTTCCATGTCAAAGTTTGAGTCAAGATTTTCTCTTAAAGTAGTATTACAAATCTTCTTTATACACTTGGATGTCTCCAGACATGGCACAACAGATCCTCAGAAAATACGTGGGTTTTTTCTGTGCATTCTTTTAGAAAAGCACTTACTGTTTTCAAGGCTGCATGTGTGGAGAATTGATTTCTTTTTCCTTGATTTCTCTTCATTTCTCAGGTTCCTCAACTGCACAAACTCGGTTCTAACAAAATTCCTTCACATACCTTAACTGATAATATCTTCAAGCCAGGCCAGCTGAAAACACCACACAGAAGCAAATATTCCCCTTATTTGTAATAGCTGTTGGGAGCTGTGTGAGAAATAGGTGCTGGAGCTGCTCTGCACCCAGCTGATGTCCGCCTACATAGTTCCAGGTTAATGTTTTGCCTTGAGTGCATGACAGGGAACACCTTCCATCGAAAATATACAGGGATGAAAAGCAAACACTGCAGCGTGACAGTGAAAACAGGGACAATGGAAATGACAGTTCATTTTGTTCCCTCCTGACTGCCAATAATACTTTCTAGTGCATTTTGCCGTCAGGACAAAAAAAGATTTCTAGGCTTTTGCTCAGGAGTGCTCTGCACCTTGCAAGATCGGCCCCATGGAGTCCTGGGCTGCTGCAGGCGTTGGCAGCAAGGTTTTGACGTGTCAACTGTTTGGCTGTGGGACAGAAAACAGGGTCAAGCTGATGCTGTCTGGTAGATCTCCCCGGATTGTCCTGACAGCTGTAGAAAGCGTTTTATTGCTTCTACCAGATAACAAGGGGAGCCTGCTTTCTTTCTTCTCCCCTTCCCTCTTGGAAAGGAAGCATCAAGGCTGCTTCCCCTCCAGCTGCCTGGCCGGTGACAGTGCCCGGCACAGCCTTGCAGAGGAGGAGTCCTGCCAAGCAGACCTGCAGAGAGGGCTGCAGACCCAGGTATTTCCTAAGTAAACATATACCATGAGAGTATTCCTGCACACACCACTCTTATTCCTGCATTTTTTTGCCTAGAACAGGTGATGGGAGCTCTGGTCCATGTTTGTGTGGATCACTACAGTGGCCTCTCTCTAGAAGTAACGTGGCTTTAGATTGGAACCAGTCCACAGATAGCTAGGATGTCACAAAGCTTAGGTTAATTAAATAAGCGTTGCTCTAGCAGCTGTTTTAAATAGCTGTACATCAGCCTGACTTCCAGTGCCTCAGTGTTTAATAGATGAGTATCATGTGAAGGTTTCACATTATCGTTTGGATGAAATTCAGATATTTGAAGATGGAATGATATCCAGTGCTTTTCTGTATTTCCAGGAATTTCATGTTAATATATTCTCTGTTCCTCTGCAAAAAGCATAAAGCTCTCACCCCAGTATCAGACACTGCACAAGAATGGCTCACAACTCTTAATTAAGGAAAGTCCAGGATGACAGGCAACAAGATTGTCTCTCATGTGCTTTGTGTACAGGCAAGGAAGTCTCAGAGTTCATGAATGGTTCATTTATACTGCACTTTAACTTATCTGCTTCTTGAGTGCTCCCAGTCTTTTAAAAATGTTGGATAAATTTGCACTGGATACCCCTTGCCTAAACTGATTATCAGTATCAGATCCAAAATAATTTAATTCCTCTAAACATTACCTGTTGCTTCCTGTTCCAATGTACAATAGTTTATTGTCTGGCTCTGTTGTGTCACATTTTGTCCTGTCAGCTGAAGCCACAGATGGGCTGAAAGGGGAGATGAAAGTGTCCTGTGCTCTTTTACAAACCATAAGCCAAAACCGAGGGAATGCACTTTACATCTGATGCCCCCTAGCCATGTAGGTAATGAATATTTTACCTTCGTCTTTGTACAGATATCTGTGAGCTGTCTGAGATTCGGAAAGTATGTGTGGTGCACAAGGTGAGGGGGGCAGAGGGTATTCATTTAGACAAAAGCTGCTTTTCCCTGACTTGTCAAACAGTGTAAAAGAACTCACTTTGGTTTGCAAGCAAACCCCAATAATTTGCTTTTTCTGTTGTTATTCGTTACACAAAAGGTGAGAGTTTAGTGTTAACCCAGTATTTTTTTTTGCTAGGTACTCTTACAGGAGCAGAAATATAAGGAAAAGTGACCCATTTCTGTCTTCTCATGGACAAACGTTTCTGCTCTGTCCCTTTGCTCCTCTCCTGTGGGGTGTCTGATATTTCTTCTGGGAAAACCTCCACTGGTCTCCCCAGGATACTGCTGGAGGGACTGAGGTGGGCCCTGGGGACACCAGAAGAGGTGGCTCTACCCCTTCTGCAACCACAGCTCCTGGGGAATCATCCCCAGCCACGCTGCCACCCCTTCCTCGTTGGGGAAACCACATGTCCCCCTGCCCTGAGACAAACTTCTGTTCTTACGGAGGTAACTCGAGTGGGAGAGTCAGTTGTCTCTCAGGTATAAAACCCTTTAGTCAGCTGTGATTTCTCAATCAATCAAGTCTTCATTATTGCCCTGATTTTTCTTTGACCCTTCTCCTTTCCATCCTTTCGCTGCTTCAGTTTTGAGTTGCTTTTGAGAGACAAATTTTTTTTTTCTATACTTCCCTAAATGAAAAAGAGGAAAAGGGAAGGAAAAAGGGAAGGTTTGGGAAGGGAAGGTTTGGGAAGATTTGGGAAGGGAAGGGAAGGTTTGGGAAGGGAAGGGAAGGTTTGGGAAGGGAAGGTTTGGGAAGGGAAGGGAAGGTTTGGGAAGGGAAGGTTTGGAAAGGAAAGGAAAGGAAAGGAAAGGAAAGGAAAGGAAAGGAAAGGAAAGGAAAGGAAAGGAAAGGAAAGGAAAGGAAAGGAAAGGAAAGGAAAGGAAAGGAAAGGAAAGGAAAGGAAAGGAAAGGAAAGGAAAGGAAAGGAAAGGAAAGGAAAGGAAAGGAAAGGAAAGGAAAGGAAAGGAAAGGAAAGGAAAGGAAAGGAAAGGAAAGGAAAGGAAAGGAAAGGAAAGGAAAGGAAAGGAAAGGAAAGGAAAGGAAAGGAAAGGAAAGGAAAGGAAAGGAAAGGAAAGGAAAGGAAAGGAAAGGAAAGGAAAGGAAAGGAAAGGAAAGGAAAGGAAAGGAAAGGAAAGGAAAGGAAAGGAAAGGAAAGGAAAGGAAAGGAAAGGAAAGGAAAGGAAAGGAAAGGAAAGGAAAGGAAAGGAAAGGAAAGGAAAGGAAAGGAAAGGAAAGGAAAGGAAAGGAAAGGAAAGGAAAGGAAAGGAAAGGAAAGGAAAGGAAAGGAAAGGAAAGGAAAGGAAAGGAAAGGAAAGGAAAGGAAAGGAAAGGAAAGGAAAGGAAAGGAAAGGAAAGGAAAGGAAAGGAAAGGAAAGGAAAGGAAAGGAAAGGAAAGGAAAGGAAAGGAAAGGAAAGGAAAGGAAAGGAAAGGAAAGGAAAGGAAAGGAAAGGAAAGGAAAGGAAAGGAAAGGAAAGGAAAGGAAAGGAAAGGAAAAACCCTGAAACACTATCCTCCTAAACAAAACAAAACCAAAACAAAGCCACAAAAACAACAAACTCAACAAAAGAGAAGAGAGCAGAGCTATGCAGGGCCCTTGGCATGTGCCAAAACTGCAGCCACAACGTACCATCAGGAACACACCCATCAGCTCCCCTCCCAGAATAAAATCTGAGTAGAGGGGGCAATCCCTTACTCTGGTGCGCGCCACGGACATGTCAGGCTGCCCAGCCTGCTGCATGCCGCCACCCCAGCACCCGCAGCATGTCCTCCCTGCCCAAATCCCGAGAGAGGTGAGCATTGTTACCCACCTTCAAGGATTATGTATCTGCCTATTTGGACTCCAGAGGAGGTGTGCATTTAAATAAGATGAGAACCCCACCATGAATGGCACATGGGGAGAAGAATGGGATTAAAGAGATGACTTTTTTTTTTTCTTTTGAGGTATCTATTAGGTATTTGGCACGGAAGGCAGTATCTACCAAATGCTAGGAGACTTCTTACAGCCCAGTTATGAAATGAAGCATTTTCCTGGCTTTCTTGGAGGTTTGTTTCCTATTCCTTGAAGACAATATATCTCTGTACCCACACACATTTCTTCAGGTCAATGATCATACCCTGATTGTGCTTCGCTGCTTCTTCCACTGCCACTAATGCAATATTTCCAAAGAAACCCTCCCACTCAAGAGTAGGTTTTGCAGGAAGGCATCCAAATTTACTGAGACATGGGAATGTTATACTGGGTCATACCAGCAGCAACTTGGGAGTTTGGCAGGAGTGGATTTGAAAGACTCTATCAGGTCTACTGTTTTTTTATGCTGCAGAAGAACTGAAGCAGTTGATGTTGGGGCTAAAAAGAACACTCAGGTGCTGGAGAGGAAGTTGTTCCCTGGGTAATATGGTGCCATGGAAGTAAAATTTGATGGTCGAAGTCACCAGATGGTGCTATTGTGCACACTATTCGTGTGCGTGTGACCATTGCACACGCTGGGAAGGGATGTTGTGTGGTTTCTCCGTGGGCTGAGGGTGCTGAGGTGGTTTGCTCTCTCCCTTTGTCCCCACTTGGTCCAATGCAAGTAGGGACTGAACCTTCCTGGAACTAAGCACTGTGTCCCAGGCCCCGACTCCCAAGGTCGGAACCACCTCAATGCCTTTTCAGCCACTACTGTTTGAAGTTAAAGCATAAATAAAACAAGATATACATTGAAAAATTCTTATTGCATTTCACTGATTTCTTCCCCATGGAGAATCTCAACATCACACGAGAGGATGTGGGAAGCAGGGGCTTCCATGGCGCTCAAGGAGGCAAGGAGCAAAAGCAGAGGCTTCCATGGCGCTCAAGGAGGCAAGGAGCAAAAGCAGAGGCTTCCATGGCGCTCAAGGAGGCAAGGAGCAAAAGCAGAGGCTTCCATGGTGCTCAAGGAGGCAAGGAGCACATCTGCCCATCTCTGATCAATCACAGCACCTTTCCATATCAAAATTACCCTGCAGCCAGGCACAAAATGCCTGGTTTTCAGCTTACAATCCCAGAGAACTGAAGGGCATTGCTCTGTGCCCCACAAGAGTATTTCTTTCTGGAAAGTCTCGTCTTTGTCTCCTGCATGAACCCTGTAGATCAACTCCTAAGAGCAGGATTGTGACCTGAGCAGCTGTGCTGGGCTGAGGCGTGATAAGAAGAATTGAACCAGGTTCAGAGAGACCTAGCTCACTCCATCGCCTCCACAGTCCTATGTGTAATATTACTTACTTACACAATATTAGATATTTAGCAATTGTAAATTTTATGCGCACAGGCATCTATTTCTATTTCTTTAGCTTAAAGGGTTTGACTAGATGATCCTTGAGATCCCTTCCAACCTGGTGTACTGGGATACTGTAATACCATGATCTATTCATATAAATGAATATTTACATATAAACAACATAATAAATTATATCTTACAATATAGAATATGATTTATACCTCTATAATGGTACCTAGTACCTGTCAAACATCTCCATAACATTGCCTCTGTGGGCCTCTCTCCTTGGAGGGAGCATACTGCGTGTTCGGTTGTTCTTGCCGACGTTTGGGGGCAGCTGTGGGAACCACCTCCTTTTTCTTTCCCTATTTGGAGCCTTGTTCTCCACAACCATCACAATGGTGCTGATAACCACAGCGGATGACTGTGCGGGAGGAAGACACGGGCCTGGGCCCAGGTGTGCCTTTGCAGAGTTCTGTGCTAGGTTGCTAATTAAATGTCATGGGTCAACACCTGAGCTTCAGGGGAAGGTGTCAGGTTGGCCAAGCCAAGATCTGACTTCTGCATTTTGTAGAAGATAGGGAATGTGGATTGGAGTTACAGAAGGTGGGAATATCAGCTGGGCATGTACAAGGCATTGTAGGAACAGTGACTAGATCACCGCTCCTTGGGGAAAAAAAGTGGGAAAAATGTAGTGTTTTTCACACTCCTTGTGAAAAATGCGGGGAAGAAAAGACTGATATTGGTGCTCTAGCCTTGGCTGCTACAGGGTCTGTAGAGGGAAGGTCAGTCCAGCAAACACCCATCAGGGATCTAGGTAAGGCACAGTATTATGTGATGTACCGTCTTGCGCATTATAAATATTTTGCTTTCTGCCCACTCTGTATGTCTCTTAGTGAACCTGTTTTCTCTATTCACTGTCCTCTAATTTTTATTTTTTAAAAAAAATGTGTAAACCAGGTAGTAAATTAGGCAAAGCAACACGTAAAAGTAAAGGTGATATAATATGCTAGCCTTTTTAAGAGCTTGCAGTTAAATGTTTTACAGTGCAATAACATTTCAAAGGATAATTGTCTTTTGCGTGCGCCTGGTGCAAGGTTCAGCAACTTCCACTCACAGGCATGACAAGAGGGATGGAGTCTCCCTGGCCACTTTATGAGGCTGTTCAGTGGCCCTAAGGCTATTCTAGCCTGAGTAGCAAGAGTCCAATTTGGACCCACCAGATACTGAAGGCCTAACTCTGTACAGCAGTGATAGGAGCAGAGCTCTGCAGGATCAGCACAATGCAAGTGTGAGGAGGGCCCTTGAAGGTAAGAAGATCATCCTGGTGGCCCAGTGTTTCCTGTTCGGAGTATGGCTAAGAGGACCAAACTCAGTCCAGTTTCACCTCCTTGACTTAAAGCCCTGCTGCTGTGCAAGTCCCCTGGGCTGAGGAGCCCACTGTGCTGCTCCTGTTCCACTGCTGAGCAGGAGTGGAAGCTGGTCTTTACCCCCAGGGTGGGACCTGCTCTGAGCAGATGGTGATGGGGGTGGGTTTATAAGGAGATATCTGAGCCCTCTGATTCCACACCATGGTTGTCCCACCACAACTGCACAAGGGCCACGGCAGTACCCTGCTGGCTCTGCTGCGGGTGCCACAAACAGCTAAAATCGTTTTATCCCAAAGCTGACTGAGTCACTGCTCAGCTGTTGTCCCACTGCTGCCTGAAACGTCTGCCTCTGGGATTAAAACAAGTGGGGGCACTGTTTTGACTCAGAAATCCAGGGGAGCAGCCTTCTTTGAGTGGGTGGCTTTTGCCTTGCCCATACCAGACCAAGCCTGCTGCAGAGACCTGCCAACAAAGCAAAGCCATGTGAACAGCCCATTGGGAGAAGCTACACTGGTCCACAAGAGCCCCCCAAGCAGGGCTGGGACCAGGGCTGGGGCACTCGCCTGAGGGGGTACAGCTGCTGGAAAGGGATGAGGCAGCATCCATTTTACGTTTAACAACAGACACAGGACTTGAATCAATAATATAAGAAAGCCTGTGATCGGTGGCGTTTCTGGCCACAGCAGATGGACCACCATTCAAGGAAGGGTTTGAGGCTTCCTCTGCCTGAGGGGATTTTAAAACCACATTCCCACATTTCAGACAAGTAACCCTCATCTCTCTCTGGCCTGTAGTTCCCTGCAGAAACAGCAGCATTGCAAAGCCAGGAGACACAGGGCTGCTAGGAAACTGAGCAAAAAAGCATGGCTTTTGGAGGGTATTCAGCTGGGCAAGGGGCTGCCCTGGTGCCTATGCCCAAGAGCATCTCCATTCATGGAGATACTCATAGCTCAGCTGGCTGTGACCCTGTGCTGCCTGATCTAACTTGAGGTTGGATTTCACTTTGAAGTCTGCCCTGCTTTGAGCAGGGGTTGGACTGGATGACCTCCAGAGGCATCTTCAAAGCTAAATGATTCTGTGATTCTATGTTTCCATCACTGGTTTTTATCCAGCTACTGTTTCATGTAAAATCCCTCAGTGAAGTCCCCCAGCCATTAGGCGTGTTTCTTCTTGCCTGTGCTACCTCTGCCTCCATAAATCTAAGGAAGTTCAGCTGTGGAGGTACAGAGTCCTCAGCAGGTTTTTAGCTAATGCATAAAGATTAAAAGCTGCTACAGTCACCAGTTAAGGCAAGACTCTCAGGGTCAGTCTAAATTAAGTACAAGCTCCATTAATTTGATCAAAGAACTAAACAGTAATTTATGTAACATTGGATTATTTAGTGTTGTATAAAATTTTACGCAGAAATTCACTTTTTTCGTACACCTTTCAGCAAATAAAAATAATTCCGGCATATCAGAGATAGTATCAAAGCGTATTTAATGACAACAGAAAATAGATCAATGTATTATTTCGGTATGAACACGGGCAGATAAATGTAATCGTATACAAAACCATTATATTAAATGAAGCCTGAAAAGCAATTACATTTGTTGTATCTTTTAATGGCAGATAAGTAAATTAAAGTTATATTTGAATATTGATTTAAACACGTGTTAGTTTTTTATCCGTTAGGTTTAGATACAGAAGGGTCCAGTCAGCACTCATTATATAATCAAAGATGTAAAAATATATGTTAACTCAGACACTGGAAAACAAAAAATACCAATTTTTGACATTTTTAGGGTGGAAGGAGTTATACTTAAGAAAAAATTAAATTTCAAAAGTATGTCTTGTTTTCAAGACGTATTTATTTTCCATAAAACAACTAGTTCCACAGTGTGGTGTGTTCTATAGCAGATGAAAATATTTAGTATGTTAAATTTATGGCTGAGGGCAAAAAGCTGAACTTGGGAACCTATTAAATGTGCAGTGGAAGTCTGTAAAGATAACGATGGGGAGTTGAAAGCAGTGAAGCCTCAGACAGTAATATCTCAATAACAAAGAACAAATACTTTGCTGCGGAGGCTTTCTCAGCAACAGTTGGTCCATTTTTGTCATTATGTTTAATCAAGTCCAGTCTTGCCTCTGCCTTCTCAGCCAGCAGACATCCAGCACTTAAATATAACCGTATGTGTCCGGCGCGATTACGAGCATCGTAACGCGTTCCCAGCTCTGTCCTCCCCGCCTGCAGCTGGCCCTGGACCCCAGGGTGTCACATTCCAGATTTTATCTGCTGAATGTGTGCGCCCGATGGTGCGTGAGGCTGGAGGGCTCAGTGTTGATTATCCATGGGGAGCAGTGTGTCCTCTCTGAGCCCAGCCCCAGACACCTATGACAGAAAGCATAACCAATCCTGCCGAAAAAACTCCCAGAGTCAATTTGGGCTTGGGCTCCCAATGCAGCCAGGTTTCTCCAGATGTTCATGGACTTCTTCATTGGTTGCGTGAGCCACATGGCAGCTTTGGTGTGCACGAAAGGTTGCCTGGGAAGATGGCCATGGCTTCTCAGGCCTGACCCTGACCCCACAGACAGCCAAGTGTGAGAAAAGCTTCTCCTGCTGGGCTAAGGACAGCATGTGCCTCCTCATGTGAGGGGAGACAGGAGGGAAGAGCTGGAGGAGGGAGTGCTTTCTGCAACTACACTGGAAAGTTCATCAGCACGAGTCAGTGGCAGAAAATTAAGAAAGCACTAAGAAACAAACAGAACTCTCCACTAACACATGACAGGTTTCACAGAGTAAACAACCTTGTTCATAATTTGCTGAGGTTTTAATGTTGCCTACATGACTTAATGCTCTTGATAGGATTCCTATTTTGAGTTGATTATTAGAATAAATACATTAAATTACCTGTATTGCATATTAATTATGTCTAGGCAGTGGAATCCCAGTTGTGACTTTTGATACATTTTTTTACACATATTTTAGGGAATCATAGAATCATAGAATCATTAAGGTTGGAAACGACCTTCGAGATCATCAAGTTCAACCATCTACTAAACATTATCATGGTCCCTAAACCATGTCCTGAACCACCACATTCACACATTTTCTGAACACCTCCAGGGATGGTGACTCCACCACCTCCTTTGGCAGCCTGTTCCAATGCCTCACCACTCCCTCAGTAAAAAATTTTTTCCTAATATCCAACCTAAACCTCCCCTGGCACAAGATATAAACCCTGGCAAATAATACCCACTGTCCTGGAGGAAGCAGAGGAGAATGAACATTTTCACAGCTGGGGTGGGATGTAGGGTTGTATTCATCCCTTCTAAGTTTTGCCAAAGTCCCCATCCCTGTGACATTTCCTGAAAAGCACTGAACTACCCCTAGGAATGATGGGGCATCCAGCACAGGCGACAGAGGGAGGCATGACCTGGGACTAATAATCACCTTAAGGTCATTTCTCCAAGCCCATGTGATATTGCTCCAGCTGAGGTCAGGGGAGGCATTGAAGCCGCTGTGAAATAGCCTCTCCGTGTAGTGAGTTGTGTATCCTGTTAGGGAATGAAGGCCTTGAGAAAGTGGTTGTGCTAAGAAATTTTTTAAGATTGTAGTATCCCTTTTGGTACAACGTTCTCTAGCAACACTGGGGAAAACAGAGATGGGCGGAGAGCTCTGCCTTGTCTCTCATTTGTATCAAAAGCCTGGAGGACCAGGTGCATCTCTGCCATGAAAGCTGGAGTACTTGTTTTGGGGTGTCTGGGCCAAGTGATATGTACTTATTCTATGAACAAGTCAAGATGCCATTTTAATGTGGAAACAGGGGCGATGAGCAGTGCACCAGCAAAGGAGAAGGAAAGGTGATCCACTTTCCCTTCCTACCTCTCCCTCCAGTGCTGTGCTGAAGATGGGCAGGCAGGGGAGATATGTTGGGAAGAAAGGGCTGTTAGTTGCTCTACACTCCTCTCCTAGAAAGGAAGCTGAGTTGCTAATATTATCTGTATTTATTGTATTTATGTAGCACTGAGATCATCTTTGAGCCATCTGGGCCCAAGAAGAGTAATTAAAAGGAACAACTGTTGACAGCAGTTGTCACAAATTGAACAACTGGCATAAATTAAACTGCCTGGAGTCTCAGCCATCTCTCCCAAGGAAGGGATAAATACGATCTAGCCAATTTAAGAAAGTGCTGCAGAGAGCAAATGCTTGTGGCACGGAGTCAAAATCATGCCAGTGCTGAGCTCTGTTTGGGTTCTGGAGGAGCAAATCCCCCAGCTCAGGTGCCCTTCTTGAACGATGCCTGTCCATCCTCCGCTCACCCCCATCCTCACCCTATCTCTGATTCCAACTATGGCACGAACAGCAGAAGTTTTCCAGCAATAGGGAAAGTTAAGAGCGACAGCAAACTCTGTCTGATGATGAGAGTCTGCATTACGGACAAATCCCACTAGCTCTGCTGCATACTGAAGTTTGAAGCTAGTTAAAGCACAAACTGAATGAAAATCCACTCAAACTCATTTGAAATCCACGACATTCAGACAGAGTGTATTTTAAGTACCCAAGAGCAGACAAGCTCACTAAGGCAACGATCTGTCTAACTCAATATCCAAAAGAACAGTTTAGGGCACAGTGTAAATATGGGAAAGCAGATGTGGTGCCATCACCCAAGCACTCCTCTAATCCCTGACCAGCTCAGAGACATTTAAAGGTAAGACTTGAGAAAACTAAATCTAGCTTAGAAAAAAACCCATGCCAATAGCATTAGAATTATGGATTGAGTCCTTGAGGCATATAAATCTATGTAACACCCTCATTTGCTTCTTAGAAATCTGAAAAATTTCCTTTACTTAGTCCAGAGTCCAATTTAACACCAAACTCCATTTGTAGTTAAACAGTTGCTTTCCTACTCGCTTGGAAAGGTTTTGAGATTGGGCCCAGAGTGGGGGTCCTACCCACCACCTTCTCTTTGCTTCAAATGACTAGAAACACAGGAGCTTTTCTAAGAAGGGTAACCAGAATTGTCCTGGTGCTGAGGCTCTTCTGCAGCCTGCTAGCTCACCGTAAAATCAGGACTGAACAAAATCTGTCAAAGACTCAGACACCACCAGCCTCTCTGGTGGGACTGCCTTGCCCTGGGGCCCTGTGTGACCCCAGGCCAGCTGGACAGAGCAGGCTGCAACACGTCCTTAGCCCCAGCACCGAAGGTAGGACAGCAATGCACAAGATTATTTCAGGAAGCTCCCTGGCTCGGGCAGCGCTTCCTCACAGGGCGCGTTCTCAAGCTTTGCATTCATGTAGCTGCAAATAGGTGCAGCCTCATCAGCAAATAGGTTCATGCCTCATCGCGTAGCTCCAGGAGTGGGGTTGGAGGAACCGGGAGCTGTGTGTGGTACACGTGACAACAACCAGGGCAAGAGGCATACAGCCGATCAGCATTTGCTACCCAGGGCTGTGAGCCCCATTTTTCTCCACAACACTCCTGATGCTTACGAGAAGTCCCCTCGATGCCTGATCAGCAGGTGCACCATCACTTGCCCACCCCACCATGCATCCCATTTCCATCCCTGTCCCTGTCCACAGCATTGCCGCCCGGGCTGTGTGTGGGGCAGCACAGAGCAGCATCATTTCTCTAAGACTCAGAAATTACTTCTGTGTGCAATGCCCCACCTGCCTGGGCAGGCAATGCTAGTCTGGCTCAAATTTTCAGACCTTTTTCTTTAAGACTGACTTGGTTGTTTTACAAGGATGTTAAAAGGGGCAAGTATTTTGTATTTGTTCTCCTTTGCTCATTCAGCAGTGCCCATCTTCACCTCTGCAGACCTGAGATAGCTCCCTGTGTCTGTACTCAGAAAAATTTCAGTTTTCTGTTTTTTCTCAAAGTGGTATAAAGGAGCAGAGACTGCACACATGCAACCTTTCAAATAACATTTCCAGCTTTCTTCTTGCCCTTATTTATTATGTGTTTGGCTCCAGTCACGAGTTAGAGCGCTGTTATACCAAGCACCGTGCAAACACAGAACAGAAAGACTGCTGGTGACTAGAGCTTGTCATCTAAACAGCATAAATCAGTGCTGTGATGGTATGGAGAAAAAAAGTGCTAATTCATGTTGGCATACTCCCAGCCGGAAAAAAAAAAAATAGAAGAGAAATGGATAAGCTTTGCTTATCTTCTCATAGCTTCAATCACAGCTTTGCCCACTGTGCTTCCAGCATCTCTGCTGTTTCCGGTGCTGATCCCTTCAGGTCCATCTCAGTCATGTCCCTTGTTGGTGAAAAAAATGTTTGGTAGTATGTATCTCCTTCAGACAGTCCTGCTAGAGCAGCACAGAGAAAGCCTATGCTCGCTGAAGGGATGATTTGGGCTTGGCTCTCAGTCTTCAGGATTTGGTCTCATTAATGAAATCAAGGTGGAAATAATAAACGTGCTTGATTTGGAGTGTGGGAGATGTGTCTTGAAAGGCAGTAATTATGTCAGAGTTGTCCTTTTGGTAAGCTAAAGTGAACAGCGGGCTATCTAGATGGATATGATGTCCAAGTCCTTTCCTAGCACAGGGGCTGAGATGCTGGCTCGCCTTGCTTTGTTTGCACTGGCCAGTATAAAACAATCTGCATACCACAATCTGAAAGGAAAGGTCAGCCTAAAGGTCACATGTTTTAAGGGTGCTACTTCAAAGACATTTATCTCCTTTACAACACCATTAAGTCCCTGGTAATGGTCTATTGTCTTTCATCATCTCAACCTCTTCACCTGCCTGTTTATGTTTGGCCAAGCCTCCTGATGTGGGGCATGGGGTAAAGCAGGTGCTCCATGGCTCCTGCTTGACAGAGCACACTGTGTTATTTGAGAAAGTGGCAGACAGTTACGAGACTATCAAACCGTAGCCACAGCCATCCTCTTCCCCCTTCCTGCAGAAATCAGTAGTTAAATCCTGCAGTGTTCAGCAGTTATTTTTGATCCAGCCTTTCTCGACTTTTTTGATGGCACTGTTCAAGCTGGGATCTCCACCAAGGTGGCTCCTCCACGATGGTCGGTCCCTGCTCTTTCCCCATTATGCCCCTCTCACTCTGCTGCTGCTGGAGGATGAGTTTGTTTGTCATATCTGGGAAGCAGGTCATGCCCATGACTGCTATTAGCCTACAACTCTTGAGGCAAGATCTCGCCTCCTTGCTGCAGTAAACCAGATACTGTCCCATGGACTTCAGCGCACATCACAACAGCAAAGTCCATCAGCCGAACATCACAGAATCATAGAACCACAGAATGGTAGGAGTTGGGAGAGACCTTTGGAAATCATCTAGTCCAACCGCCCTGCTAAAGCAGGTTTGCCTAGATCAGGTTGTACAAGAACTTGTCTAGTTGGATTTTTGAAAGTCTCCAGAGAAGGAAACTCCATAACCTCTCTGGGCAGTCTGTTCCAGGTTCTGTCACCCTCACACTGAAGAAGTTTTTCCTCATGTTGAGGTGGAAGTTCCTGTGTTACAGTTTGTGCTTGTTTCCCCTTGTCCTATCACCACTCAAAAGAGACTGGTCCCATCCTTTTGACACCCTTTAAATATCGATAAGCATTGATAAGATGCCCTCTCAGTCTTCTCTTTTCCAGACTAAACAGCCTTTCCTCCTAAGAGAGATGTTCCAATCCCACCACTGGATTCTCTTCAGTAGTTCCCTGTCTCCCTTCAACTGTGGAGTCCAGAACTGGACACAGTGCTCTAGACATGGTCTCACTAGGACAGAGAAGAGAGGGAGGAGAATGTCCCTTGGCCTGCAGGTCACACTCTTCCTAATACACCCCAGTGTACCATTGGTCTTCTTGACCACAAGAGCACACTGCTGGCTCATGGTTAACTTGTTGTCCACCAGTACTCCCAGATCCTTATCCATGAAGCTACTTTCTGGCAGGTCAACCCCTCACCTGTGCTGGTGCAGGAAGCTGTTCCTCCCTGGTGCATGCCTCTACTCTTGCCCTTGTTGAAATTCATTAGGTTCCACTCCGTCCAACCCTCTATCCTGTCCAGGTCCTGCTGAATGGCTACACAGCCTTCTGGCATGTCAGCCACTCCTCCCCACTTCGTATCATCAGCAAACTTGCCGAGGGTACACTCTGTCCCTTCACCCAGGTCACTGATGAATACGTTGAACAAAAGTGGACCCAGTACTGACCCCTGAGGAGCACCACTGGGTATGGGCCTCCAAGTAGACTCTGCACCACTGATCACAACCCTCTGAGCTCTGTTGTTCAGTCAGTTCTCAATCCACCTCACTGACTACTCATCTAACCCACAGTTCATGAGCTTCCCTATGAGGATGTGATGGGAGACAAACCAAGCTCTTTCCTTAAGATCTTGGTGATACCTCTCAGGGTTACTGTCACCTGAATAAATGCCTCCTTCCTGTAGGCATCTCCTTGGGATAGCTAGAATACCTGAGACACAAAGTCGGAGAGCACTGAATTTCCCTAGACTGAAAAAATCAAATACTTCTTTCCTCTGCTTTCTTTTTCAGTAAGGTGCACCATATCTGGAGGTACATAGCCTGGTTATGCTCCAAGGGCATGGCATGGCATGGAAAGCAGAGAGCATCTCTCTTGTACTCCTGGTTAATGTTCCAGCATGTGCATGAGGGGATGAAAACCAGGCAGCGAGGAATGTAAAGGTGTTGTAGAGTGGGAAAGAGCAGTTGGACAGAACTCATTCTGATGGGTGGTTGGGAAGCAGGGGCTGGGCTAGACCCAGACTGAAGAGACAGGAAGGATGGTGAAGTGTGTCCTGCACACCAGAGCACCTACTTTCTCTAGACTTTTGGCTTTTACTCTTGAATGCTCTTCTGCTAGCAACAGGAACCTTTGGCAAAAGGTGATAAAAAGCCAGAATTCCCAGACTGCAGGGAAGTCCAGTGATAGGAATTGTTTAGTAGATCCATGTGTATATATGAATAGGCAGTTACTGGAAGTTTGAGAGGAATTCTGTAACTCTTATATCTCTTTTGCTGAACTATAATTTGACCAATCATAACCTGTAGATGTATTTATTCATTAATTGCATTATCAGGCTCAGATTTTGGAACAGAGTTTTCCTGTGTGGATTTTTGTAGTCACATGCTTCTATTTGCAGTCTGCGGCCATAAACAACAGCCTGTTTTTTATCTTTCTAAGGCAGCTTGCCTTTTAACAAGAACAGTGCAGAAACATTTCCAGTCGATAGCTGGGAACCACGTTCTTTCTCCTCCTTGTGCTGGTGGCTTTGTTGAAAAGCTGAGTGCGCCCAGGTTCTTAGCTGGCAGAAGGTGGAAAAAATGCCAAGAAATGTAAAGGAGTCACACTAAACTTTACCAGCCAGGAGCGTGCCCCATAATTTTTATTTTAGACAGAAGAGGCGGAGTAAACATTTCCACTGGCCTGGAAAGGAGAACTCCTTTCTATGTGCTTATTACATTCTCCAAGTGGACATTTCTAGAAATTAGTCAGGAGTCACTTCAAAAGTAAAAAACTAGTTGATTCTGCAGTTCTGTGCCAGCATCAAACTAGTATAGTTAATAACTCATTACATAGAGTGAGATTTCTGCACTAGCTCCACAAAAAAATGTGGGAAAATTTGTCTAATGGGATTTTTCCCAGAAATTGCGATGTTCCTACTGGTTTTGTTTAATTTAGCTTCTCATCCAGCCCTGTCCCAACCAGTGCTTCTCATCTCCAGCTGATTATAAAGCCTGATGTGGTTAGTTTAGGGCAGTCATGTTGAAAGTCAAAATAATGTGTTGGGCTTTTTTTTACAACACCAAACCCTAAACTAAGGTGTCCTCAGAGGTCCTGGCTGCTGGGAGTTGGGGTCAGCTGCCCCGTGCCTGCCATGCAAATGCCCACTGTTGTGTTACTTGTGGGGGAACTCTGTGCAAGCTCCATGATGGACCGAGTCTTCCCCTTCTATGTTTATAAACCCTCCAAAAATGTTATTCAGGCTCTGAACTAATAAGAAAACAGGGAGAAGTCTGCTGTGGATAGACTGACAATGCTCATTGCAATTACCTGAGTTGGAATGTCAATAATACAGTGTTCCTGGAGTTGTTCCTCACAATGGGATTTGAAATAGCTTGTTTCTGAATAATTTGAATTCACTTCTGATGTTGTGTTCCTTTTTTCATGGATTTTTCTTTTCACTAACAGGATTGAACGTATTAATACAGCTATGTTATGCTGGGTTCCATGGCATTTGATGATTCTAAGAAATCATGGTTCCCAGATTTCATGAGATCAGCTATAGTGGAGGTGGGCTATCTATTTAAGGGAATACTCCATTTTGCCTTACATTGTGTATGCAGACAGTATTTTTCAGAGCTTCTTTTCTTTTCAGGGATGATCACCTATGGAAGTGTGGACAGTGAGCTCTGTATATGGAGCGTACGATGCAAAGTGTATGGTTTTGAAAAGGCTTTCCCTGATTGCACCAGAGGTCGTTTGTACAATGTCCTAACAATCACCTTGTTTGACTTCAGTGAGGTATAAAGAGGGCTATGTTACCTATTTACAGACTGAAAAACAGGCCGAGGTTTCATGCCAAGCTCAGATTTTCTTGGGGGAGAGTGGAAAGGAAGAAAGAGACAGAGACTTTTTGCTTAACTGTCTGCTGCAGCAGAGATACCCCCTCCCCACTCTTCCCCACGCACTGCTTGGTTCCCTCCCAGCTGACACCAGAGGTATAGAGAGGACTCATCTCCACTGCTACTGTATCTCCCACCTGACTCCTGTACCACATTTTTGGGGAGCCTAAAGTCCCCATGCCTGCCAGAGAGTTTGGGGCAGGGCTGCCCATGACCCTGAGCAGTGGTATGTGAGGTGTAGCTTTAAATACTCTGAGAAATCCATATAAACTACCAGAAACAGTGGCTAATGATAACAGAAGTACCTGAACATGAGAGTAGGTTATTATTCTTCTAATAAAAGATGTTTTCCTTTCCCTACATGATTATACTTCAGATGAGGAATCTATGCCCAAATCTGTGTCTGTTCAACAAGCACTATCATCCTGCAGCGCTGTATAGTAACAGATACAAACCTCTTCCTAGCTGCATAGCGAACCTGTGTGCGTTTTGAGAAATCACTAAATCTAACCCTGCCATTTCAGAGGCCTACATGGGCAAAGATATTTAAGATGTTTTCTATTTTGATGAGACTTGACCCAGGGGGCTGGTGCTGGCACCCTGGAGGTCCCCAATCAGCATTTATTTCTATCCCAGCCCTCTGAGTATGGGCCATGCTGGGAGCTCCACCGTTCCTCAGATGGGAAAGAGAAAGAGAGGGAAGATACTGGAAAATTAAGAACAAGCTCGGGTTTCCAAGCTCGGGTTTCCAAGCTCTGTGTTTGGCTGGTGTGTAGGACATAGTATCAGGGAGAGCGCTGGAGATGTGTGTTGCCTGTGATGGGGAAGGCAAAGGTGGAAAGAGAGTGAGCAACCCATGATATAGATGCGTAATCTGTCTCCTGAAAATGAAGTAGAAGTATTTTATAGGAGACAAGGCAAGGATAAGTTGTTTGGGTGTTTGGACAGAAGACATCTTTGAATGGAGCTGGCTTTTAGAAAAAAAATCGAATGTAAAGAGTGAAAATCACAGAATCACAGAATCACAGAATCACAGAATCACAGAATGTGAAGGAACTGGAAGGGACTTTGAAAGATTATCAAGTCCAACCTCCCTGCCAGAGCAGGATCACCTAGAGTAGGTCACACAGAGAACACGTCCAGGCAGATTTTGAATGTCTCCAGAGAAGGAGACTCCACAGCCTCTCTGGGCAGCCTCTTCCAGTGCTCTATCACCCTCACTGTGAAAAAGTGAGATGCCTTGATGCTTGCCAATTCGTAAGTGAGCAAAACCTATGGTTCGCGCTGGACGTCTTTCCCAGGACTAGTAATATGAGAATAGATGTTCATCCTTAGATTGAGACCTACATTCAAAAAGAGCTTTAGACATCTCAGGAAATCAATGGGAATTAGATCGTCAGATGCCTCTGAGAATTGGTATAATTACTTCCAGGAAAGGCTCCCCAGGTTGTTTTTCCGTGCTATGCACAGGACTAAAATGCAAACAAGGATATTCTAGAACAACTGTGGAACTCACACACTTCTGGATTTTGGTCAGCAAGCATTGCTTTCTAGTTTTGCTTAGATCAGAAGAGATCAGAGACAGGCCAGGAATACATGGAGCTGGGTGATGGTGAACACTTTTCAACTTGCTGAAAATACTGGGAATGGAGCAAGTACAGACACAAGCCACAAATCAGCGGGTGACACAAGCCAAAAGCAGTTTTTCAAGGAAGGCAAACAGGCCTGGTTCTTAATGAGGCCACAGATGTTACTTGAGATTTTGCTCTAGTGACTATCAAGACCTCACTAACATTACATACAGATGTTACACCAAATGATCTTGGGAAGCGGGGGCGTGACGTCATTGGGGGATTTCAAATCTGGAAGACATAATCAACTTATCTTTGTTTTGAGAGCTCTCATTATAGCCCCCCAGGCTTATTCAGATGTCTATTTGCATCAGAAGTGCCCTGAGGAGAGATCCTGCTCCAGGACACACATAGTTGTGGTGACAGTCCAACATACCTGTTGTTTAAGTTTCTCCTTACAAGTGGCTGTAACACATTTTGGAGAAGAATTACGGTTGGGTGGAAAGAGGATGGATGGTCTAACTCCCCATCCAGTTCAGAAAATATATTGTTTCCAGAAAAACCCGTGAGAACTTGTAGAGTCAAAGCTCTCCAGGGCAGAGTGATCATCTAGATGTTTGCTGAGTAAGTCACCTAGCAGAAATGTGTTGTATTCGTATATTCATAGTAATGAGTAGTAGGATGATGTTTTAAAAAGCTTCCCCTCTAATTAATACGGTAACATTTTATCTTGGCATTGATTGTTTATTTCTCTGCTCACACCCCTTTATTGCTGACCCGAACCTCATAATTTGACTAGCTGAAAAACTTCCTTAAGTGCTTTCTAAAATAGAAATTGGCTCACATACTCATCACATTTCCGCTTTTGTTAGATTAATTTGAAGGGAATAGAAAAATGTCAGCCTTTTCTATTATTGGATGTTTCTTCTGAAAATAAAACTCATGCTCAATACCCTAAACCTAAAAATAAGTTGCTATGCTGAAGCCAGCAGGCTACTGTCTTGCTTGATTCCCACTAAGCACATATTTAAGTGCCTTTCTGAGTCAGCACATTTTAAAATTGTCCTTGCAAGAAGCAGGTAGAATGGTGGTAGCTCTGACAACTCCTCTTCATCTTGTAAACAAAGTGTGTGGGACTAGTGATCCAGTAACAGTCATGTAAAAATCTCGTATTTCATCTATAGAAATATTTTCCTATAGAGTAAAAGAATGAGTTAGGACATTGTAAATGTGAGTAGACTTCAATTCTTTTCTTTTCCTTGGGTGTAAAAGTAAAATAACACAAAGTTGATTTGGTCTCCGAGCGGCTTCAAGGGCAAGAAAGACTATGAGCGCCACAAACCCAAGCTGGGCAGCACAGGAATGAAAGGGTTTGCTGAATCGTGCGGCAAAACGTTTCAGCCAATCTTCACTGCTTCTTCTAAAAGCAGAGGCGTTGTATGAGGCCATCAAGGCTAGACATGAAGGATAAAATACAGTTTACCTTTCCTTATCAGCAGAGACTCTTAACACTACTGCTCAGGAAAGACCATTTGCAGATCAAGATCTGCAAAATTTGGCTCAGAGAGTGAGGGAGCAGTGTTTTATCTCCACAGAGTGTGACTCTCCAGGCTGACTGCACTGAATAGTACTATCTCAGGCAGTAGCAACTTAAATCTTTGTGCCTTTGACCTCATAAAAACAAGGGTTTATAAGCAGCTAGAGCTGCGCTATTGCAGGGAAAAGGAGCTGCACAGAGGACTGCAGCCAGGCTGCTGAGGGCTGCCCTGCCCCAGCAGCCCCAGATACCTTCCACCTCGTCAAAGGCAAGATGTGCCTCTTTGAGAACACTCTCATGTCCCATCCTCATCTTCAGCCGTCTTCGATGGTAGCTGCCACTCCATGTACTCTCCCCTAGTAGAGCCAGCGAAGAGTCCTGAGACACAAAAAAAATTGTCTGGCTCACCTTGGATCTACTTCTACTCCAAGGGATGCTCATTGCCACCACAAGTGGAGGCATCCCATGTGATAATGGACATCTACAGGGAAGCCTGTGGTGATGAGGCAGACAACAGAGACCACACTTGGCAAGCCTGGTGACCTGGCAAGCTGCAGTGCTGCCCTAGACCCCAGTGATGGGGGAGACAGTGCCATGGCAGACAGCAGCAGGGTCACCTACCTTGCAGCAGTGGACCCATGGGCCAGATTCTCCTGCCTAATGGTGGTTTAGAGCAGATACAGAGTTAAGTGCCCAGATTGATGTGGTGCAACCCAATGTTGATGGCTTTCCTTCAGTTGCACACATCCTTCCTTGTCCTCTGGCTAAAGACCAAGTGGCATTTTGGCATGGGGAGAGGCTATGATGCTGCAGTGTTGGCTCATGTCCCCAGTGTTGGAGGCTGGTCCTTGCAGGAGACCCTGGCAGGGCAGACAGCAGCTTTCGAGTTTCTTTATATTCTACCTTCTATCCCAATAGGAGGGTATGACTCCTATCTCTTCTCAGCTATGGTTAAGGAGAACTGAGGAAGGAAACTGGTGCATACAGCCCAATCCAAAAGTCACAGCCCCAGACTGGAATATTCCTGAAACTGCTTTTGGGACTGGGATTTCATAAGAATCATGGAGTTAGTTACTGCTTTGAATCCATCTTCTCCCCATCACCCAGTGGCAACTGATGCCAAAGAGAACCTGGAAGTGCAACTCCAGTGGAATTACTCCTGATTTACTCTGAGGTAAGACTAGGTCATTTCTCTACACAAGAATTATCACTGCATTTCATGAGATCTGAACGGCCTCTGCACTGATAGTTGCAGCCTAACACAGTTCGAAAGGTGCCCAGAAATGCTGAAAGCAAACATAATTTGGAAACTATTCCATGCTTGAATCCTCTGCAGATGACTGTAGTCAAGAAAATCACTATCAGAAGATAGCTGTGTGGGCAAAAATCATGTAACAAATGGTCTGGGCACTGTGGTTTTGCTTTTTTAACAAAATGTTCCTGTGCACTGCGAATACAAAGGGAAGGAGGAAGGGAAGTATCTGGCTATTTAAATGAAAAATTACTTTTCTCTGCGATCACCTTCTGTCAATAAAATGCTTATTTTTCTGACATGTCAATTAGGTGATTCAAAAGCCAGATGACCACTGCCTTCCATTTAGTACAGCTCAGCTGGGTTAAATGTCTTAAGTGTTTACCCTTTATGACCAGTGGCATGGATCTGTTCTTAGTCAAGCTGTGCTATGTGTGACATGTTTGCCTGTAGGTTTTTCTCTTGAGGTGAAGTTAACTATTATTATCAGATTCTAAGAAAAATGGTATATTAGGACAGTGGTTACAGTGACAGAAATGGGTACAGCTTGTTTTACAGTAACGTGTATGAGAAATATGAAACAGATGAGAAGAATTCACACAGAATTAACCAGACTGTAATTTAAAGTGCTATCGTTAAATAGGATCATGTATCCATGCTTGGTAGTTCAAAAGAAACCTCTGCTGTGTAAGACTAGTTATTAATGAGGAACATTTTGTCCGGTGTCTCAAACCAGTTTTAAGATCTGATTACACACGCACACAAGCACGTGAAAATGAAAATACTTTCTTGAGAATGTTTGGGACTTGATTTTATTCATGCAAAACTCTTGAGGGTTTAAGGAGGAACTTTGAATGAGGAAAAGGCATCTTAGCTCTGACTTCTGCTGAAGTCCTGGAAGGAAGAATGATGATAATATCAATCAAACCTTTTTTTTTGGTAGGAAAAGTCAAACTGCTTCCTTTCTGACTTTTAACCAGAACTGAAAGCAAAACGCTCCTTTGGAAGAAAGAAATAAATAAACAAACAGAGACAATGGAAGTCACTTTCCTAGACAAAAAATATTCACAGGGAGGCCTTTGCAACTACCAGCGGGACTCACTTTGCAGGCTCAGGCAAGCCAGCAGGAGACAATCACTTTGATGAGACATTCCTTGAGATGGACCCTGCTGGGTAGTGCTGTTTTCCAACCTGTGAGGGGGGAGCTTACATACACTCCTACTATTCGGTGAGCAACACAAATACAGTGAGTAATTAGCAGTTTGATATGAACAGTACACCTAAAAAGCAAAAAATGTTTAGTGCCTGGACCTTCAGTTTCGCTCCCCACAGGGAAACTGTCCCTGTCACTGCCAGCATGCCCCAAAGCCCAGAGGAAAACCTGAGAGGTGAGTGCCAGAATCATGGTGCTTGAACATACTGTTGACTGCTCCACAAACAAAGTACTCCTTGTCAGAAATCAGTATCTTTACAGTAGAGAAAGTCTACCCACAATTTAGGGCTTGCTCCAGAGGGTACAATGCTCTGCCAGATGAGAAAATTTAAGTAATACAGAAAAACTCTGTTGTGTCCTGTCACTTTGATGCAAAGCTGCTTTGCAGTGGGTTGACGTTCCATGTGTCCTGGTGTTTTGAGGTTATTCCTCCCCAGGTGTAAGACTTTGCATTTCTTGAACTTGGTGAGATGCCTCTTGGCCCAATTCTCCAGCCTGTCCAGATCCCTCTGGAAGTCAGCACAACCCACTGGTTTATCAGCCACTCCTCCCAGTTTTGTATCATCTCATCTGAAAATTTTCCATGGGTGCTTTCTGCCTCATCACATAGGTCGTTAATGAAATATTTAACAACATAGAATCTAGTATCCGTCCCAGGGTACACCACTAGTGACTGGCCTCCATGCTGCTAATTACAACCCTTAGAGCTCATAGTTCAGCCAGTTTTCAACCACCATCTCACTCATACTTCATCTGTTTGTCTATAAGGAGACAGTGTTGACAAACAACTGCTACTCTCATCCACTGAGCTAGTTACGACAAAAGGCTGTTGGATTAGTCAGGATTTTCCCTTTGTAAATCTGTGTTAATGACTCCACCTTCTTGTCCTTCCTATGTTTGGACATGGTTTCCTCCATCCTTTCACTGAGACTGAGCAGATTTATGGGTTTAAAAAGAAAGTTATGCCTGTAGTACTTGGTACTGTGTGAGAAACCCTCCATCCCTCTAATGACAGCGTTGTTGTTAAATAGATTTTCCCGTTACAATTTATTTTACCAACAAGTCTCTCAGAAATCTGATTTTCCATACCTCATATCTGAACTTAGGACGCTTTTGAATGCTGCAAATGTGATCTCTTGCTGCTGAGCTCTTTGAAGGGTGCATCTAGGCTGGGAAAAAGTAACTAATGTGAGCCCATACCACTTTCAGATTGCCCAGTAAAGTCTAAGCCCATTCGAGGAGGGGACAGAAAATAATTGAAACCCAGGGGACTGAGACTGCTACTGATCTGTTTCTTAAATGAAACAAATCACTTCACCGCCTTGCTTTCACAATCTTTCCAAATAAAGTCATCCTTATATTCTGCAGAGGATTTTAGCTCATTCTTCGGTGGGAGAAGAACAGGGTCTCCCATGTAGCTTTCTTGTCCGTATTAGCATTCAGAAGTTAAATATGTCTGCATCTCGTTTGAAACATGCCTGAAAAGCTCCTTGGACTTTCCCCATGAAAACTCGGGTGTAGATTCTCCAGCATGGGCTGGCTCAGACCAGAAGCAAACAGAGGCTATCTTATAATTAAGATTATGAGTTTCAGAGATATGGGTTATGGGGTTTTCTCCCACAACAAATTAGTGCCAGACTGTGGGCACTATCCCTCAGCCCACACTAGAGTAGTTGTATGGGTCTCCATTGTCAGGAGGTGCACACTCTTGTATCCCCAAAGAAATTTTATCAATTTACTTGCAGAAAGATAGAATGTAATTTATGAGATTTCTTTTGGCTGTACCTCAGTCCCTAGATCCCCCCTCTGCTGGCCAGGAAAGCTCAGACCTTCAGGACCAAATGGATGCCATTTTTCTATTGTTTTCCTTCAAAGCCCGGCTGTGGAAAGTGGTGCCTCTGCAGAGGATAAACAGTGAAGCTGTTCCATTTGAAAAATTTGTTTTTAAAAACGGCTGTTGCCAATTAGTACCTAAAATTAGTATTAAGAAAGAATGAAAGGGAAAAATACAACAGCACTGCTGAAAGGGTAGGTTTTCATGTTCATAGAAAGTTTAAAGCTAACAGCTAGGAAAATCAAATGAGTATAGGCATCTGGAGGGAGGGGAAATTATGTTTCTATTGTGCAATGTTAATGCTTTTAAATGTTTAAAACAACAGGGCTGGAGATGTGAGACTTCATTTAATTAACATACTTGGAAACCTTATTATCAAGTTGAATGTGAATTCTTCTTGATATTTTACTCACTCTGTTGCCTGAGGCTGGCTACAGGAGGCCTTATCCCTATTTTCCTGTAAAAACGACTTCCACATTCCATGTCCCAATTACTCTGAAGGGCATATCCAAGCTCCCAATAAAATCATGCTTGGAGTCTTTGCTGACTTCTAAATGCTTTTCTACATGTGTTTCTGATCACAAAATCAGATTTCTGAATGTCAAAATTATACTCTGAGTGGAGACTGAGTAATAGTTTAAGTCTTTTTATTTGTGTAGAAAGCCAAAAATGAAAATATGAAGCACCTGAAAACTCTCTAAATTGCTTGCTTTATTTCCACTTGAAGGGGTGCACTGAGACCTATTGTATTGCAGTTCATTTACACTTCTTCATGTTATGAACACCGAGGGGGTGAGGGCTGCTCCAACTTGCCTAGCACGACAGCTCTGCCATGCCGGTGAGGACAACCCATCACTGCCTTCCTTCAAAGAAGTCATTAAACCAAGAAGACTTCAGAATGGCAGGTTTTGCTTTCACCAGTCAGGCATTTGCAAGGTGACAGTAGGTAACTTGTTCCTCTCCTGCTTGCACCCATGGCCCGTGAGGAGAGAGTATCAGCTGTAGAAAGCAGCCTGGCTGGGTTTTGGCAAGGAAGGAAGAGAAGCAGGTAAGTTGGAAGCTTTTAGCCAGGTCTTCTGTTACTGGAAATGCAGATAGCAGTGAGGACAGGATAGGGATGCGAAGTTCCATTTCACACCTGTCATGGTTTAGCAACTGAGCATCATATAGTTGTTTACTCACTGGGGTGGGAAGGAGAATCAGGAATAAAAGGCAAAACCTTGCGGGCTGAGAGAACGAGAGTTTAGTAGGGCAACACAAAGAGGGAAGAAACAACCATAATAACAATAATACTAATGAAATAATATATAAAGCAAGTGATATAAAATATAAGGCTCACCGGCCGACTGCCTAACCTTAGGGACCAGCCTCTGCACCTAAAACATGTCCCTCTCGCACAGGCTAGCCCTCCTCTTACACAGAGGGCATGACGGCAGTCTGGTATTGAATATCCCATTAGCTGTTTTGGTTGTTTATCCTAGTTGTGGCCCCTCCCAGCTTCTGGCAAAAATTAACTCCATCCTAGCCAAACTGAGACAACACCTTCACTGGTGGAGGTCCATGGTGGCCCTGGCTGGTGTGACTGTGCCAGGGCTGCAAACGCAGTTCCTTCCCTGCACATTGGGACAGGACAGATTGGTCTCCTCTGCACTCGCAAGTAGCAGCACTTGCTTGGTGTGCAGACTCACCTGGAGGAGATTAACCATGGACACTGGTGGGAGCAGGGGAGGAATCACAGCCCCTTCACTCCACTACCACAGCCATCTAACTGCTCTTTGTGCAAGGTACATCTCCAGATGCAATACTGTGTAAAAAAAAAAGCACATTGGTAAGATTTTTAGAAGCACCTTTCAGTTTTAGTACCTGAGGGGCTCAACCTTCAATTCAATGCATTTCCTCCTATGTTTTCTATTTAAGCACCATCCTCTCCACCCTGTTTCATCGACGATGATAGCTAATGATTGACTGGAAGACATTGCCCTCTCAAGCTCCATTGCTTTTCTTCTGCCTGATGCTCACTGTGAATTCGTGTGTGTGAAACAGCTCATTGGAGCAGAGCTCTGCGTTTTCTCCTGTTCCTGGTAACTTTGTGAGGAGTTGTCACTTTGCATCCAGGAGAACTTCAGGGAAAGATGACAGACTCCACAGGCTGCACATTTCAGAGCTGGAGGAAATGGATACTAAACACACTGTCATTTAGATTTAAAATAATGGCTCTTAAGTGTTCACTGTTGTTTGTAATAAATATAATATATATAAACTTCAGCTTGTGGCTGAAATCTAAACTATCTGTTTTAAATGAATGATAGCATAAAACATGTCATAATTCCTGACCCATTAGTATTGATGAGGCACAAATTAACATTCCACAGCCTGGTTTGAGTGAACCACGCACAGTTGTGGAAAGGTGAAAGCATCTGAACAACAAACTTAAGACTTTTAGAGCCCTCTGCCCACTGCAGTTTAATAACAGGACTTTCTTCTAGGCATCACTTGTTTTAATATTATCCTTGGAACCTATTAGATCTGGATTTGAAGACGTTCTTTGTTTCTTTATAATGCAAGGTGAGTACCTTGACTAGGGTTTGTGAGGCTCTTATCTGCAGATCAGAAAGACTAAAAGCCTCACTCCACTTCTGTGTTTCACATCCCTTCTCAACAGAGAAACTAAGCCCTCTTTATCCAGCTCTATACTGCACAGTCTGGCAGGAATCTGTGCTTGGGGCCCGCCGCCTTTATCAGCGAAAGCCAGTGGGTTTCCCTAAATCTGAAGCTCATCACAAGGTGATCTGTCCAACTGGCTCCAAGAAAAAAAACAACAACATCAAAAGAAGCCGAATGCCATATCCAGAAGCAATTGACAGGCAGGGTCATCACATACAAGCTTTCACCGAGCAAAAACTATTAAAGTGGTGAATGCTTGAATTGTGAAGAGATTTGTATCACCAGGGTCTGACATAATAACATCAGAATCCACTTATGGCATGACCATGCTGTAGAAAGCTATCTTCAAAGCAATTTAATGTAGAAAAAAAATGGGGGGAAAAAAAGAAGGAAAAAGGGAAAAAGGAGTGGGAGAGAAGTGGTCAAAATACCTCAGCTTTTGCTTTTTAAAGCCAGAGGGAGTCTGCATCCACTCTTGTGCACACCTGAAAGCCTCCAATGCATTTAATTTTTGCTTCTGCCACAGCCAGTCCAAAGTCAGACATGGGAATTTTTGATCTCCTTGTAATAAGCTTGTGGATATTTCATTAATTTCCCTTTACTATCTGACCTGATTTTCCATTCTTCACCACGCTCTCTGCAGTATCAACCACAGTGGTTTAAACCATTTTCAAATACAGCAGAGGGAAGTGAATCTAGAGTTTGGCGTACAGAAGGATTTGAAGGCAAAGGTCAGGTAGGGGAAACAACAAAGACACTTTTCTTCTTAAAACTGCCTTAATTTGATTAGATTTGGCAGCTATTTTTCTGGCAAATGCCACAGACAAACAAGCCAAGCTTCGAAAGACATATGATACACGAAACTGTGAGACTACATGTGTATATTTATGTATCTATAAATATAAAATCACATACATATATATATGGGTAATCATAGGCATCTGCTTTCAGGTTAAAAGCAAACATGGTCCGTTTCTTTACATGATGTGTAGTTAAAGCAAGGAGCTTGTTTCCATAAGATGCTACAGAGGCCAGAAGTACCAATGGGTTCAAAATTTGCTAAAAGAGTAAGAGGCAGAAAAGTTAATCAAGAATTTTTGACTGCAAAAGTACATTTTCCATCTTAGGTGGTCTCTGAGCCAAAGTCTGAGAGCAACTGAAAGTTTTTATCAGGGGAATTATGATTGCACCCTTTCTTGCTGTTATAGCCTCAGCCCTGCAAATGCCTGCTCTGAGATGAGGACCAGTTATGTTTCCCTGCTGGGGAAGCAGGGATATGCTCATGGCTTTATTTTTGCTTGGCTTACCTGACAGCAGGATGCAATGAAGATCCAGATGCTGCATCAGTCAGGAAGCTACGTGAGGCTGTAAAGAAATGTGATACAGCTGTGCTGCCTTTAAAAATTCAGATCTGATGCCAAAGCTGCAATTACAGGACTGAGCTCAGCTGCCCCAGTGGCTCTCTGGAACAAGATAGATTACACACAGCATTTTGCTCCCATCAAAGACCTTGTGCCACTGTTGTTAACTAGTTCCCGTGCATGGACCAGGTGGCTGAGGGAAGGACTTTACAGATTGAAAAGGCTGTTAAAGATCAGCTGGACCCTGAAGTCTTAACCATCTTGCTCCCAGAAAAGTCAGCCTAACTGTGTTGGAAGCTTCATTCCAGTGAGGACTTCAGGATGTGGTTCAGCTGAAACAGTCATTTCAAGTTATTTTCATCCCTGTGCAAAACACATGGGGAAGTCAAGGACTGGCCAACTCAAACAAGAACGAAACATATAATGAAAAGTGTGTTTTCAAATTATTCAAATTCAAACATAAAAGTATGAAAAAAGGGAGAAATGTAAGAGTTAAAAATATCTTGAGAGCATCCCTGCAAGAGCTAGTGGTTCTCACAGATACTGGGGCTTTGTGGATTTGAAATAGAAATCAACATAAAATGAATATGAAATATCAACTTACACTACAACTGGCTCAGATTAGGCAGAGATTCCCTGAAATCCTATATATCTAAAATATTTTGGGTATCTAGCTAGATAGTCATTACCCAGGACCACTGTTTTGCAGGTTTATGAGATACTGGGAATGTCTAAGGGAAAATATCAGCCCTTTATGGGAAAAGACCAGCAGCTTTTAATTTTACTCACCGTCTGCCACACATTCCATTCTATCTTGTGAAGCTGAAAACAAATTTGGCAGCAGGCAGTCATCTGATTTTCATGTCATTCAATAATTTATCGTGAAAAATATTCATTTATAAACAATTACTCGTTTTGGAATGATAGCAGCTGTCATTCTGGAGTCTGTAGTTCCCCCCATGGGGATATTTTTCTGAGTTTATCCATCATTAAATCATGGAGTGTTCAATGTGTTTGGAATCTGGGCTGAATGCATTTTACAATGTGTTTATGTTTTGTTATATGCATAATATAATTTTTGCTTTACAGGCATGAAATCCAATATCTCCAGATGTAGGAATCTCTCTTTTCTGAGCAGGTCTCCTTGATATTATTCTTTGGCTTTCGGGAGGAATTCCCCCATACAAAAATCAATATTCCAAGATATCACCGTTTCTGTTTCGCAGCCACAACCATATAACTACTCAAGCCACATGCCTTCCCATAGCTGAAGGGGCTACAGGAAAGCTGGAGAGGGGCTATTGGTAAGGGCTTGTGGTGACACGACAAGGGGCAATGGTTTTAAACTAGAGCAGGGTAGGTTTAGATTGGACATTAGGAAGAAGTTCTTTAGTCTGAGGGTGGTGAGACACTGGAACAGGTTGCCCAGAGTTGTGGAGCCTCATCCCTGGCAATGTTTAAGACCAGGCTGGATGAGGGTCTGAGTAACCTGGTCTACTGGGAGTTGTCCCTGGAGTTGGAATTAGATGAACTTCAAAGTCTCTTCCAACTCAAGTCATTCTATAATTCTTTAATTTCACCTTGGAAAGGGCTGTGGGATATCAGCTGAGTCTGCTCTGGTAGAGCTGGGGATGGCCTGGCATGCTCAGGAGAAGTTCCCCCAAAAAAGTGCACTACCTTTTCGAGTCTAAACACCAATATCAATTTTACAGTTTATTCATTAGAAACTGGAATGAAAAACACTTAAAAAAACCCCCAACATTTAGAATATGGGTTGTTTGAATGTCCTCATCTCTCTGAATGTTCTATATTTCTCTGGACTCACTGACAAAACAAAGATTAGAAAAAAAGATTAGAAAAAAGTAAAGATTAGAGGAGATCTCCTTTGAGAAGATTGTTGAAAACTTGCCATATAGGCACTTGTTATGGAAACATAGCAATTTAACTATTAAAACACAGACACTGCATATGAAGAAGTGACACGAAAAGAAGAACTGATTTTTTAATATGTTGGGAAGATGGACCACAAAAGGCGTTTGTGCTCATTGAGGCTCATCCCTTTTCTGTGCAGCAGAACACTTAAGCATGTGCTTAACATTAAGCGTGTGCTTAACTTTAAGCGTGTGCTTAAGTCCTATTATGTGAGTTGGCCCAGGGCCAGACATGCACTCAAGCATCCCTCCGAACAGAGTAAACAACTCTTTATTTAACCACTTTGTCAAACTGAGCCGATACAATTTATCAAATTCATTAATGACCTGGAAAAAAAAGGGGGAAATGGGAAAGTGTAAACTTGGCAAATGTCAGTTGTTGTGTAGAGTTTGGCTGATGTTTGGGGAGAATTGGCAGAGTTCAATCATCAGTCAATTCACTGGGAAATGAAACTCAAGGCAGACAGAGGTGAAATGACACACACTGGAGGCAAATATCTTTCAGACACACACAAAGTCCTAAACCAAGTGCAACCACTCAAAAAAAAATAAATAAAAAAAATCCTACCACCATTGCGGACAGCTCAATGAATACTTCTGTTTAGCAGGTAGCAGAGGTGGGGAGTCAAAACACAATATTAGGATGCAAAAGGAAAGTAATGGAAAATAATGCTGAAGCATTAGAACATAACTAAACCAAGAGCGTAGCATTCCACATTCACTCCTAGTCACCCCTTCTTCTGCCGGGTGGCTGATGTAGTTAAAAGGGATAATGAAAACAGAAGGAATAGTGAGATTTAAAAGGCTGTGGGTATTTGATTATTAAAAAGAGGGAGAGAATATAATGGGACCTACTAGAGAGGTAAATGATGTGAAAACAAAAAAGAAAAGAAAAGCAAAAGAAAAGAAAAGAAAAGCAAAGCAAAAGCAAAGCAAAGCAAAGCAAAGCAAAGAAAAGCAAAGAAAAGCAAAGAAAAAAAAAGAGAAAAGAAGAGAAAATAAGAGAAAAGAA